>JBBPNG010000440.1:0-22807 GCA_038091095.1 Leccinum incarnatum
CGGTCCATCGCAGCCATCGATACGCGGTACTTGTGCACCTGTACCCTGGATTACTTGTGCATCGCCGGCGAAGTTTGGCTGGGTGAGTGCCCTATCACGGACCTCCACATCTGTGTTTTTGAGGATGAACTTCCGCTGGACCCGGACCTCACATACACCGATGGGCTGATTGGTGTTCTTGCGGAAGCGCCGCAGTCTCTCAGGACGCTGTGTTTCTCGGTTGATGAGTTGGCCGCTCCCGGAGTAGCTGCAGACATCTTGGAAAGCATGTCAACGTACCCCAGGGCATGGACAGACCATTCTGCGCTTCACTCGCTCACACTGCAAATGGCGAACGAGATGACAGTTACGGACGTAAGTCAATATGTTGTCTCGTACGGTCTCTTGATCACTTATCGTCCCGTCCCTCCTCTAGGAGCTTTCCCGAACTATACAAGGTATGGTCCTCCTCATACTCATACATCTGTGCTGAAGGAGTGCCTACATTTGCTTTGCACGTGTCACATCAGATAACTTGCCCAAAGTCCCAGTTTCCCTTCGTGAGCTTGGTCCTACCTCTAGTCTCAGACACGTGGACTATTTCGGGACAATTTTCCGTTTGGTAGACGGGGAGTGGTTGGTGGGCGCCTTGTAGTTCATGTAATGTCGTCTACTTACCTAAAGCTTGGGTACGAGAAAAGTCTCTTCAGTTCAGACTTGTAAACTAGAGCAACCGGCCTAGGGCGAAGATGATAAGTACATAGGTGATCTAACAGATCGGAGCTTCTCCAGGCTATTTTTTTGGGTCTCGGTGGATGTGCTACCACGATTATTGGAATCAATCGATGGGAGGTGTGGGAATAACATTGACTCGGACGCGACGGGTAAGTAACTTGCAAAGTTTGTATCTGAGTCCAATCTGAGTCTCCCAGTATTACCTCGTCGTGTTGCACGGTTGCACTCGGTTTTCGGTGAATGTCTCTCTTCCAGTGCTCAAGTAAGTTCGCAATGGCATCTATCGTTATTATTCCGCCTCATCCACTCGAATCTTCGCCGATTTGCTTAGCCCCAGAAAGACGGAGGGCCGACCAGATTTTGCCTATAATACCAAACGAAATATATCTCGAAATTTTCGACCTCGTCGCCCCACATGGCACCGAAAACCTAACGCCAGAGGAACTCAAGGCATTCTCCAATCTCTCTCGGGTTTGCAGGCTCTTTGCAAACATCTGCCTGCCGCGCGTATACAAGTTTGTCGCATTTTATGGCTCCACGTTCCGTGATAGCGAGCCCATGTATGCGGTGTCGCGCGGCTGCATATTGTCTGCACAAATTGCTTTGGAAAAGCCTCTTGCATTTGCACTCGCACAGACAGTAACGTCGTGCTGTTTCGCCGCTTGGACGTATGGTGACCTCGGCTCGACGGCGGGCAGGCTCTACACCGCTGCAATGTCACACATGAGGAACATCCGTGAAGTGCAGTTTCTGCACTCCACCGTGGACGAGGAACATTGGAGTACACTTGCAAAGTTGCCTTTGCTCAAGAGTCTGTTTTTCGACAAGTGCTTTTTTCAGCCAGCAGATGCGGAAACTGAGCAAAGGCGCAAGCTCGAGGTGTCCCGGCTTTGCATCATGGACTGCCTAGGGATTGAGCTGCTCATTGCAGCCATTGATACACGGTACTTGCGCACGTGTTTCCTGGATTACTCGTGCTTCGCCGGAATGGAGCAGCCTTGGCTGGATGAAAGCCCCATCACGAACCTCCACATCCACATGATTTCCGAGCATGGACCGCTGGACATCCCGTACATTGATGTGCTGGATGAAGTTCTTGCGGTGCCGCGATCTCTCAAGAGGCTGCATTTCTGGGTTAGTGTGTTGGCCGCTGCCGGGGTACTAGCTGCAGACATCTTGGAAAGTATGTCAACGCGTCCTAGGGCATGGACGGACCATTCTGAGCTTCACTCGCTCACGTTGCGAATGGAAAATGGAAGAACGGATACGGACGTAAGCTAATCTGTTGTCTCGTACGTTCTCTTGATCACTTATGTTCCATCCCACTAGGAGCATTCCCGAATCATACAAGGTATGGTCCTCGTGCTGGTAGATCTGTACCAGAGTGCTTACATTTGCTTTGCACTTGTCACATCAGATAACTTGTCCAAAGTCCCGGTTTCCCTTCGTGAGCTTGGTCCTACCTCCAGTCTCAGACACGTGGATTATTTCGGGACAGTTTTCCGTCTGGTAGACGGGGAGTGGTTGGTGGGCGTCTTGTAGTTCATGTAATGTTGTCTAGGAGGAAACTCTCTTACGTAGGTGATCTAACAAATCACTTTTCCATACTGAACTTGCATGATGAGACAAGAAAGTCTCTGAACAAGATTGTCACGAGTCAAAATAACTCGCATTCATCAGCGCTGGCTGCTTTCCTTTCGTCTCTCGGCACGATACTACACGGAAAAGGCAGGGGATGACTGCAGCACCCCGTCAGCTGGTCTGAAACGCCGATCCAACCAGGCACCCACCTCGATAGTCCCGTGGTCCACTTTACCTTGTCAGACCCCTCCGTCTTTCCAATCTTGAACAATGTCAAGATACACGCCATCGCTGACCACAGCGACACTTCTGCAACGTGTCTTCCTGGGCTGCGAGCGCCATTTTAATACATGGGGAATTCGAGTGAACATTGACGTCCACGCACCAGATTCGACGCCCAAACCCAAATATCCATGGAACCTTGTCCTCATTCAGCGTGCCGTCCTCATACAAGAACCGCTCTGGCATGAAGGCCTCGGGATTCAGATACTTTGCCTCGTTGTGCGATATAGCCCTACCAAATCCATCGACATCCACGCGCAAAGCTAACAAACTCGGGTGCTCACCAGAGATTGGCCAGAACTATCACACCTGCAGACGTCCATCAGTAGCAGCCACTGCGAAGACCAGAAGAGTGTTGCTCACCTTGCGGAATATGATACCCTTGATATATGTCCTCCTCCGTAGTCACATGAGGTCCACCTGAAACAGGTCAACGAATCCAGACACCCACCGTCGACAATGAACGCACCCATAGGCAACACTGGGTACCACCTCATCGTCTCTCGCATGATGGCATCCACGTAAGGCAACGAAGCCCTGTCCTCAAAATCTGGGAGACGTTGTAGCCCGACAACGTTGTCGATCTCCGCCTGTGCATGCCGTTGGACCTCGGGGTGGTTCATCATGAGATATACAAAGATGACGAGCGTGGCATTTGTCTGTCAAATAACATCAATGATCCATTGATCGAACAAGAGACAGCGCAACGCACCGTCTCGACAGCAGCTAAGGACATCGTTAGTTCTAAGGATAGAGTTACATCCATCGGATATGGAGATACCTCCATACAACGACCCGGCAGATTCTTTAATGGCTAACGCGAGCTCCGGGTTTTTGGAATCGTCATCCAAATGATGTCGAGCGATCGCATCGGCGACCATGGATGGAGCAGCCGACCCTTCCCTCTTACATTCAACATCAATAATCCATATAAACAGGAATATTGATTGGGACGCACGATTCGCTGCTTGACCCACTCGTACGGTGCGTTCACACCCTCGACCACGAGATGCTGGCACTCAGCAGCATCAGCCTTCCATGCCATCCCCGGAAGCCACGTTGGGAGCGCCATGACTGTATGACGCGCGGTGATCAGTAACGTACGAAGGGATTGAATCGGACGAAAAAATACGCACCAAACGGAAACGCATCACACAACGCAAACAGTTCAACCGTGGCAGCGTGTAGAAAGATGTCCGCAGCGCGTTGCATCGACTTGACAAACGTCACCGAGTCGCTGCCCTTGGTATCGTACCCATACGCCACTTCCATGACCACGGCAGCCGAGAACCTGCGCATTACGAGCGTGAGCACTACAATAGCGGAAAAGTCGAATAATGAAGACTAACGTGGTGAAGTGGTCAGTATACCGCGCGGGGTCAGCCAACAATTGTGTGGTCAACTCGTATGCTTTCTGCAGCTGTCTTGGACGGTGAGCTAGCGCGGCTTGGGCGTTGAAGAATTGGTGCAACAGACGTCGGTGTAGCCTGAACCTTGGTCCGTACCGCGCACTAGTAGTAGGCCATTCCCAACCAAACCTTTGTGTAGATCCAGACCGTCAGCACAAAAAAGAAACGGAACGGAACAAGGCAATGAGGAACGTACAAGTCCGCAGCAGGGAACACAGGCCGATCTGAATACTTGTGCGAACGTTTTTCGAGCAACGCGATGGCGACCTCTTCGGAGTTCAGTATGACGACCTCTTGACGTAGAGCGCGCATGTAGACGATGTCACCTGTTCCAACGCCCGAACCGCACGTCAATAGATCTGCGTATCGAAATTGGAAGCGTCATACCATACTTCTTGGACCACTCTGTATACGAGAGAAAAGGCGCGTCCTTGTTGATGTTGAGCAGGTTTCCGAAGAATGGAAGCGGGGTAGGGCCAGGCGGAAGCAGTGGTTTGCTGGAGGAGGATTGCGTCCGCGACCTGGACCGTTTAGCATTGCGTACGCACTCGATGACCAAGAGCACGACTGCAAGTCCGAGCAGGGCTGGTGTAATCATGGAGGTGAACCGAAGAAGACGCGCATAAGCCTGACGCCGACTTCCCAAAAAAAGGAAGTCCTACATTGAACGGCTATCGCCGGCGTTCATAAGTATGTGCTCACGCCAATGCATTGATCCGGCTGTGGGAACTCTGCCGTCACCGATACGATGAGCTGAGGAATGCCATCCTTGTGCAAACGCCGCGATTTCTCGAGGTCGGAGAGCGTCTTGTAGCATGCTATATGAAAGTATGATACAACATCGTCTGCGGGCAGCCTTCTTTCTTTCTTTCTTTCTTAGAGGGCGGGAAAGTCGACCAGTCATGGAACACGGATATCCGCACTGCGCTGAAATGAGCGAGGACAAGCTGTGCAAAGCGGGGAACTCTACCAGGTGGAAGCAAGAGAGGAAGCAACGCCTCTCGTTTGTGTGTCGCTTGCCAGTGTCTGAAGACCTTGCACAGCTCCGCGCTCGTTCCTGGCTGTACTTTCCGGTTTGTCGTATTTCGGATGGTGCAATCAATGGAACGAACCAGTAGGTGAGTCTTGGAGGGGTTGTAGTCACCTCCCAAACGTTGGTCTCCCGTTTGAAGTAGGCTAAAGTGATTTCCTCTAAGTACTGCTGCATGCACACGAATTTTCATTCAAGTAAACGTGTGGATGTTATACACAATCGCAAGCAAAGCCAACCTACATTGCCCTTATGTTTGTCGTCTACGGCGGCGCGAGTTCCTCCAAAGCCACCTTTACTAACTTCAAGTTAGGGCGCGTTTGACGTTAACCAATTCAGCGGTTGTGACATGTGACATGTAACACTACACCTTTTGTTCCTCCACCAAACCCGTACAATCTACATACATATACCATATACTCCAAGTCTGTTCCTTGTCCTGCCTTTGCAGTAGATATGTCTCTTTTTACTTGGTCCAGTCAGTTCATATTTCTTTTTGTTTGCCACTTGACCTGAACATATTTTGCTTGTCCAGCCCCAGAACGACGGAAAGTTGTCGATCAAACAGCCTTGCGCATCATACCAAACGAGATATACCTTCAAATATTCGAACTGGCTGTCCCGCCCATAGGATGTCGCCTACCGGAGGAGCAACTCAAAACACTCTACACCCTTTCTCTCGTTTGCAGGTTCTTTGCCAACATCTGCCTGCCGCGTGTGTTCGAGTTCATGGAGCACGATTCCTCTACGTTACGCTATGGTGCTCCTCCATCAAAGCCATCACTTGGATCTACGTTGTGCACAGGAATTTTGGAGAAGCGACCTCTCGCACTAGCGCTTGCCCAGACAGTGAAGGGTTTTCATTTCAAGGGTTTCTTGCAGCACTTCTACCACGGCCCATGGGGATTCGTGTCGTTCCCAACAATGTACAACACAGTGATATCACACATGAAGAACATCCATGACCTTCAGATTACACAATATGCTTTGGATGCAGAAAGCTGGAGCACAATCGCAGCTCTACCGTTACTCCAGAATCTGGCATTCAAGTCATGCGATTTTCTGAGAAGCTCTTCGGACGAAGAACTCGAGAAGCTGAAACTGTCTCGACTTTGCATGGTCGAGTGCAGTGGGTTTCCGCGGCCCAATAAGGTTGCCAATATGGGATTGTTGCGCACACTTGTAATGGATCGCTTGTCTTTCGATGCAAGAGATTCTTGGCTGCACCAGTCTTCTATCACCGAGCTGCACTTCGATTTTAATGAACATGAAGACGACGATGAACAGTTACATTACTACACCAATTTGCTGAACGAGCTTCTCTTGCAAGCACCGCGGTCCCTCCAGGTGCTCTGTTTCTCGGCTAATCTGACGGCTGGTAGTAGAATGGTACCGGATATTTTGGACATGATGCATGAACCCAGTTCATGGAAGGACCTTTCTTCGCTTCGCTCACTCACGCTGCGACTAAAGGGTGACTATGAGACACTAGTCATTGATGTAAGTTGATTTGCGGCTCCCAGTTCGGAATCTTGCACATCTGATCACTTATTGACCTTTTCCCCAGGAACTTCCCCCAGTCATTCGAGGTATGGATCTCCTAATGCAAATAAGACCCTTGCTGAATGACTGACTGTGTTTGCTGTATTGCACGAAATTTCAGATGGCTTGCCTGCAATTCGAGGTATTCTCCATGACGACGAGCACCCGGTCTCTAGCAGTCTTGAGTATGTAAAATATTTTGGGATAGTCTTCCGATTGGTAGATGAAGAATGGTCGGAAGAGATGATGAAGAATGGTTGGAAGGCACGAGATGAAGAATGGTCGGAAGGCACGTCAAGCTTAGATGAAGAATGCTCGGAAGGCACGTCAAGCTTGTAGTGGTGCTCTTCGATTGTACAGTCAAGTTCCCAGAATCATACTTAGTACTTACTTTCTGGCAATTTTTGCACTCGCATCTGGCCATTGAAAGATGATCCCGGCCAGTTTGCGTACCCCCAGATGATACCTCTTGTCCTCCAAAGCTAGTCTACTAACATCAACACTAGCCACCACCTCACTCGTTGCTCAGCGCTCAGGTTGCAGTGCATATCTGTCCGAAGGCCACTTTCATTTTTCACTCCGACCCACTCTCAGGTCCAACGACCTCTCATTGTGCATTGTGTTGGCTTGCCAACCTGGTCAGTGCCCACCCCGCTCTTACATGAAATTCACGGATTTGGAACGGTGCGACGGCAGACTTGTGGGTTTGCTGCCCATACCTCATGTGTGCTTCAAGTTGGGCAATCACTTATACATACAAAGCAAGCTCCTGATAAAGAGAGAAAAGAGGATCACGGACTCAGATGACAAAGTTGCATATACATATATTGTACCAAATGGTCCTGGTCCAAACTACAACGCGCCTTCCAACCACTCCCCGTCCACCAAACGGAAAATCCTTCCGAAAAAATCTACACACTCAAGGTTAGCAGTGTGTCCAGATTCAGGAGTGAGCATGCCATGAAGGATACGTCGAACTTCGGGCAATACATCTGATCAAACACAACCAATTATTCATCAGACTTTATGCATGTGGAGATTCATACCATTTATAGACAGAGAAATCTTCTAGAGGAAGGTGAATGGTAAGCGAACCAGTAAACATTCGAGGCACCGAACAAGGAACACAGATCAACTTACGTCCTTATCCTCCTGAACCAGTGTTGCACCTTTTCCCAATTGCACCGTGAGTGAGCGGAGTGAAGAAACTCTCTGCCAAACAGGATTTTCGAACTCGAAGGTGCTTGCCCAGACATAGGGGACACTTGTGGGATCAACAGACAGGCTGTCGACCGAGAAACACAGCACCTTGAGAGAATACGGCAGTTGTGAGAGGAATTCATACACCATTATCGAGTGGATCAGCTCTTCAAACATGTCTTGGCTACCATGGATGTACAGCTCTGTGACGGCAGATTGGATCAACCAATCCTCCCCTTTGGACATCCAGACTTCTTCGAAACACAGATAATCCATCGCAAGCATGTGCAAGCACTCCGTATCAGCAGCATCAAGGGGGTGAATATAACTGTCACAGTCAACCACACTAAGTCGGGACACTTTCAGCATGGGCCTCTTGTCGGGTTCGACGTCCGCAGGGAGGTCCTGAATCTGGCAATTGTGGAATGATAGATCCTCGAGCGACGGCAGTGTCACGATGGCGCTCCAATGCTCCGCATCCACAACCCAGTTCGAGATGTGGAGCTGGCGGATGTTCTTCATCAGCGTCATTGCAGCAACGTATTTCTTTAAAGTTGGAGAATGATCAATCAGCCGCAGTGGCTCGGAGGGGGGGAGTGGGTTTGTGAAATGACACGTCCTTGTTGTCTGGGCAAGCGTGAGCGCAAGAGGTTGCTTCTCTGCAATTTGTGTGCATAGCATGGATCCAAGCGACGCATTGTATGTGAGAGCGCTTTTGTGGGAACTGGAGCCAGGAAACTCCACCGACACGAATACGCGGGGAAGGCAGACACTGGCAAAGAACCTGCAAACGAGAGAAAGCTTGTGGAATGTCTCGATTTCCTCTGGTTGCAGGCACTCGTTGGATGGGGCAATGAGTTCGAATATGTGAAGATATATCTCGTTTGCTATGATGGGCAAGACTTCGTCAACTCCCCGTCGCTCGGGGGCTAGATAAAGCAGCAAAAATTTGAGGCCATATGCAAAACAAATGAGGATTTTGAACCCACTTGACCACTCGAAGAGAGACATGTCTACCGAAAACTGGCGAGCGAGCGCTACGGGAAAAGATGTGTTGGGTAAGTTCCGTCCCGATTTCAAATTTGTCTATTGACACTTAAGCTTCATTGCTCATGATCAACTTGAAGCTGAAGTTGAAATTGAAGGCCGCCGTAATACGGTAGGCGGCAGGTTCCTACTACTTACAATATGAAAATAAACGGCGAGTCGCAGACTGGTAGGCTTGCGTTGAAATGATACCGTTCAGCTTACAGAGTTTTCATTGCAGGGACCTAGACTATGTCGGAGGATACATAATTCATGCTACTCGACTTGGCAAATCAATGCCTGCAGCGAAGTAAAAATCGACCGTTGTTATCCTTTCAAGTATCTCAGTGAGGATGACCCTCGATATTTGTACGAGTTTTTCTTGACATAACATCGATGTTTTCTCTTGCTCAAGGGCCTATGGTCTTTCGCTGTGTCAAGTACTCTTATAGCAAGAATTCTGGCGCCCGAGTGCTGAAAAGAATGCTCTCGAAGAGAAGACGCGGTCCAGTTTCTGTGTGCAAGTACAATAACTATCAAAGCGCACTCGTTATCTTAATTACTCGCTGTACAGGCTGATTTCTATGCTACCACTGGAGTACGACGTACAGAAAACGAGGTCAAGTGCATTCGTCATCAGATCCCTCAGGCTGCGATTGGCGATGGCTTGCATGGCACATGTATGGTTCAGGGTCGAGATGACGGACAACATCAAGTGAATGACGGGGCTATGGAGGTAAGTAACCATAGAACCAGTCTGAGAGAGGTGTTTAGGGCTGACACGGATGTTGCAGCCATTTGCTCCCTTTCTCATCATAAAAGAGCGTTCCGAGAGGCAAAGGGATGGATGGTCGAAAGGGTGCAGTGCTAGTGTTGATAGATACGAGTCTTATGACAGATGCTCATCCTCAATTTTTGTCACAGGTTTCGCACTATGTTCAAAACAAGCAGTGACTTATTAGATACCCTCCTGATTTGGTTTACAAACGTAAAGTGACTTTCTTCGAGGATTGGAGCGCTACTGAACCAACCAGCCCTCTAGTAAGAAAGAAAGAAAAAGGTCCGGAGACGACATTGCATCATCATCCTTCGTTTCATATGCTACAAGACGCTCTCCGACCACTTCCCATCTACTAGGCGAATAGTCCTCCCGAAATAATCTACATGACTGAGACTGGTACCAGAACCAAATGTGTCACAAAGGATATGTTTAAGTTTGGGCAAGTCATCTGATGTGACGTGGAATGCAAGAAATGCAAGGATTCCTTCAGCACAGATACTTATATTAGTATGAGAACATCCATACCGGTTATGGATTTGGAAAGTTCCTAGAGGAGGGGAGGGCACGATAAGTGTGTGCGAAACACCGAACGGGGGGAACAGGTCAACTTACGTCCGTGACTGGCCCCCAATCTTCAACTACTTGCAAAATGAGAGAGCGAAGTGAAACAAGATCCCTCCATGCACTTGGATTATCTGACATGCTTTGCAAGATATCTCGAGCCACGAAGGGGACATCGAGCACGGAAACGTTGAAATATAGGTCCTCGAGGGACCGCGGGATTTGTACAAGGATAGTATCCAGCCTCAGTCTGTTGTCTTCGTCCACTCCATCAACATCGACGTGCAACTCGGTGGCGGCAGAGTTACGCAGCCAAGACAACTCATACTCATAGATATCGAGAGACCAGGTATCTGTGCCAAACGTGCGCAAGTGCCCCACGTCAACATCGTTGGCCATCAGACACCCGTCGCATGTATCCAGGAAAAGCTGGGACACTTTAAGCTTGATGTTCTTGGGTTCCAGGTCTGCACGCCGGAAGGACAGAAAATTGCAACTGTGAAAGGATATATCTTCGAGCGACGGCAGCGCCACGATCGCACTCCAGTGTTTAGCCTCCACGGAGCAGCTAGAAAAATGGACTTCGCGGATGTTCTTCATGTACGATATTGCCGTGATGTACATCCCGCCCACCTGTGAGCCCGTGAAGCCATGCTCCCAGTCCGTGAAATGACACGACTTCACACTCTGGGCGAGCGTGAGCGTGAGAGGCTGCTGCTCGGCAATATGTGCGGATAAGGTGGGTCCGACTCTTTCTTGCACGCCGAAATCACAGAACATAAAGCCTCGAAATACCACAAACTCGAATATGCGTGGAAGGCAGACGTTGGCGAAGAGCCTGCAAACGCGGGAAAGATTGGAGAATATCTTGAGCTCCTCTTGCGTCAGGCGTCTGTTGGGTGAGGCGATGGAGTCTTCAAGGATGTATAAGTAAATCTCGTTCGGTATTGAGGTTCGGTTGACCGACTGTCTTTCTGGGGCTGGGAAAAACACTGAGTCGATAGGCGGGATAAAATATTTTCAACTCACTGGACCACTCGAAGAGAGACATGTCTAGTAACTGTAAACTAAACTGCAGGACGAAATCGTTGTTGAACGGGTTTAATATGACGCTGGTGAAGTTCCCACACTCGGGTCATATCGATCACTGATCAGATCGATCAGATATCGATCACTACGCATTTCACAATTCATTGCGCCGTACTAGGACGGGAATCCCTCCAACCACTCCCTGTCTACCAAACAGAAAACAGTCCCGAAATAATGGTAGGACCAAGCATATCACGAAGGATATACGGAACTTCGGTAATAAGTTGGCTGATGCTGACATGGGGGACAAGTACAGACACTCAGCATCAAGTCGTTCAGTACTTCTGCTGGATGTGGAACACGCAATGAAAACCACAAGGTCATATCCCACGTTTTGTATCAAGTCACAACCAGATTTCACAAGTCGATGCGGCTCGCGCCAATCAATGCTGCAAGCTTTTGATCATCCATTTCTTCATCCCTCGGGAACAATTTACACGGTAAAGGAAGCGGATAGCTGCTAAAACCCCATCAACAATGATCGTGGCTCCCGGTAAGCAGAACGGCGACGCACCTCACCAATCCCGTCGTCCACTCCACATGATCGGACCCCTCCGTCTTCTCGATCCTGAACACCGCCAATATACACGCTACAGCAGACCACAGTGAGATTTCTGCGATGTTTCTGCCTGGACTGTGTACACCGTATCAAAAATGCGAACAGCACCAACGGCCGATAACGCACCAGATCCGACGACCGAATCCAAATATCCAGGGGAGCTTGTCGTCGTTCGGCGTACCGTCTTCCCGCAAAAACCGCTCTGGCATGAACGCTTCAGGGCCCGGATATTTGTCTTCGTTCCGTGACATCGACCTGCACGCGTTTCCCGAGGTCATCGCACGTGTGTGCACGACGAGTGGATATGCTCACCAGATATTGGGCAGGATCATTGCACCTGCGTAGGGTGATGAGACAGGATCGCTCTAAATGTCGGCACAGCTCACCTTGGGGGATGTGATACCCCTGATAGACGTCGTCCTCGGTGGGGGCATGTGGAATACCTAGAACAGGTCAACAGAATCCAAGTGCAGATGACAGAGGTAAGCACACCTGTAGGCGCCACGGGATGCCATCTCATCGTCTCGCGCAATAGAACCTCCACGTGCGGCAACGATGCTCGGTCGTCAAAGTCGGGCATTCGCTGCCGCCCGACGAAGCGGTCAATTTCGGCCTGTGCACGACGCTGAATATCTGGGTGATTCGTCATGAGATAGACAAATATGACAAGCATTGCATTCGTCTGCTTGAAAGTCAGGCCATGATCCCAACAGTTTCCATCGTGGCTGCGAACATTGTTAGAGGAGTGAACCGTGAGTTGATCAAAGTAATATTTACCACCATATTCTGTGCCTGCGGAATCCTTGACGGCTTGCACGAGCTCATGCTTGTCCGGACTATCGTCCAGACCATGTTCAACGATAGCATCCGCGACCATGGATGGTACAGCGCTACCTTCGTCCTTGCAACTGTTAGTCACACACGCAAGCGACCACTAGTGATTTCGGGACATACGACGCGTCGTTTAACCCATTCGTACGGTGAATTCACCCCTTCAGACACCAGACGCTGGCACTCGGCGCCCACAGACTTGGAAACCCATACCTGGGGGCCACGAAGGTAAAGCGTTCACTGTATCATGAACATTGTCAATGAATAGAACGGGAGAAACCTAAACCGGATTGACTCACCGAATGGAAACGTGGTGCACAAGGCGGTCAGTTCGGGTGTACTAGCTATGCGGACAAAATTGTCCGCCGCTCGATGCATCATCGCCACGCACGCCTGACCTTCCTTCAGGTCGTACCCATACGTCACCTCCATGACCTCGGCTCCCACGAACCTATGGATCATTCGAATGCAGATATAAATAAAAATAGTATGTAGTGTAACATACGCACGTGGTGAAATGGTCCACATAACGCTCAGGGTCGTCCAACAAGTGCGTCAACATCTCGTACGCCTTCTGTAGCTGTCTGTTGCGGTGCGCCCACGCGGCTTCGGCGTGGAAGGACTGGTGTATCAGACGTCGGTGCAGTCTGGATGTCGGCCCGTGCCGCAAGACGCTAGTCATCGACTGCAAGCCGAACCTATGCAAACACGGATGAGAAACGTCAGCCGCAGCCCGGGAGAGAGGTCATGCATCACGTAGGATGCAGGACCGAACGCAAATACGCACAAGTCTAGGGCAGAGAACACAGGACGATCCGAGAGCGCTGTTCGAGCAAATCGGAGGCGACTTGCTTTGAATTCAGAACGATCATGTCTGTTCGAAGTCGGAAGCGGATTCCGGAAGTCTGCGAAAGAAAAAACCGCGGCTAAGCGAGAACTCCCAGACCCTTCCTCTCCTCTAACACCACCGAGTATATACAGACCATCGCAGACCACAGCGAAGCCTCCGCGACATGTGTAAGGTACGCACCGCCTCGTGCACTCGCTGTCTCGTTTCTGTTCATCCCCTGGCGTCGTCCGAGTCGTCACAGTCTCTTTTTTCCTTTATTACGGGCCCGGTCACAGTTTCATAGTCTCTTTTGTCCAGTTTGTTACATAGGTTGCACCGCCCTCTCGCGCCACTCCTTTCTTATAAGGCCCTCTAGTGTAGTATGTTCGCTATAGACCATTGAATAACTCCCCCGTTTCACGTCGCTCTCATCTCCGTCCGAACTCGATCGTCGTTCGCTCAGCTCTCTTATCTCTTATCGCCTTCACCTCTTATCCTGAGCCCCCGTTTGGCTAACGCTTGTCCCTTTTAGATCTCGTACTCAGCCTACAGGAACTCGTGCCCCTGCATATGCCTCCCTGGACTGCGTGTACTACGCAGGGACACCGATTATTCGACGCGACGCAGTCGACGGTCAACTTCTTACCAGATCCGACTACCCAAGAAATAATCAGTGGACATGACGTCGGGGGAAGATATTATCGATGGGCACGAAGGATGTTTCACATCATCTTCCTCGAATCCCTTTCCTTTCTTCGCTTTTTCTGACAAGCTCGATATCGGTCCCGGTACATCAGTGATCAAACAAGACCGGAACACCACCCAAGCTGAGATCGTGCAAGTGCTGCCTGTGAAAGATGCCGAATTCCAGGTGTTGCCACACGGCTCGCCCCCCCGCCCGACGCCTCGTCAGTGGGCATTCTTCTGCTCTGCCGCCGTCATGGGACGCCAGTGGCCGGCAAGAGATATTCCCATTTACCTTTCAGTTCCCAGCGCTGTCCCTGAAACCTTCCTTCAACAGCCCCTCGCGAGCAAGGTCCGAGTCTTTGTGTTCAGATGGGTATGTGGTATACCTCCCCTTCTGAACACACAGCCCACCGCAGGGAAGATCCGAATCTCATCGAGGAGAACTATGGCTGTGCAGCTCGAGGTGGCCTGGGTGGAACAATTGTGGGTGGGTGGGGGGCCCGGGTGAGGAGGAGAGCTCGAAATCGTGGTCGTCATTCTCACTGATACTCATGATTACAGAGATATCGACTGCACATACATACCTTTCCATCATCCCTCTCAAGTTCTCCTACATCACTGTGATAGCATGCGCCTTAGATACTCTCTTTGCTGACATGTGCACGAGGGACCAGTCGACACGGAAATGGAAGAGGCTGTCTCCTGCAAATCAGTAAGAGGTCCTAGAACATGAATTATCCTTGGCTTACCGCCTAAATCCATTTGCAAAAATCGTTGTTTAGGTCATGTCCTTTTCATTCGCATCTCTCGCTCGATCGAAGTCAAGCGTGGCCAACATCGTCGCAATGCCGCTCCAGATCGACCTATCTGCAGCATCCCGACCTGGAAACAAGATAGACGATCGTGCGTGAATTCATACCCTGAACAGTGACGTGCAGTTCACCCCACCTGGATCGATCCAAAAAAAGGTAATTTCGACGACGGACTCCAAGGACAGTGCGGGGTATGGAGCGATGACATGAGGAGCAAACATAAATCGAATGTCAGAGGGCCTATGCTCGTCAGAGCACGCATTCTAAATGTCAGTTGCTTGAATTGCACGGACAAACTTGGTTGGAAATCAACCACCAGGTTCAAACTAGGTGATACCGCGCGGTACACTGTAAGATCGCTCCCTATAGTATAAACATGCTCGTTCGGTAGACTAGTTCGTACAAGTAAAGAGTAGCATAGGAGGAAAAAAAGTGATGCTGAAGCAGTCGTTTTCGACCAAGAGTCATCTACCGCAAGTGAATGAAAGGAACACAAGAAGTAAAGGGAGTGCCAGAGTCGCGAAGTTTCTGGACGGCGCAGTGCAATGCTATTACTGCCGCCTTCCTACTGTCAGGAGCCCGGCTAGCATATCGAAAGAGGTGCTCGTGCCACAAGCTCCTGACATCTTACGAGAGTAATTAGTATGACATTGCCGCGGAGGAGGGGGGCAACTTGGGCGAAGCCGCCTGGATGAGACAATCCCGGGTCGGTGACAGAGAGAGGTGCCCGTGGTTGCGGAGGAATTGGTTGCCAGTTGGGTGTGGCGTGGAGCGAGAATGAGTTCTTGCCAACCATGGACGTGTGATGATGAGAGAAGGGTCACTTTCATGGGCCTATGATGCGACTTGATTACAGCAATATGTATTACAGACGGTCGCCGGACTGACCAAAAATTACAACGTTAAACACTAGTCTACAGGACTCGTCGTCTCGGTTAGCATGGGTCAATGCGAAATGAAAACGATGAAAGCGATACGGGGCGCCATGCACGGTATCTCATCGGCTTCTCAAACGCGGAAATATACGCTCGTCGTCCCAAGCGCAAACAACTAAAGGGCGACAAGCCCCACCGCGCGGTATACGGCGACCACTTGTGCATCCGTACAGCTCCGACTACGTCGTGGCGGGAGCGCGTGTTCGTCGTCGGTGCAGTGCCATCCTCATCTAGTCTACGAGAAACAAGATAAACATGGTCAGGAGTAACACGAGCCCAGACACGTCGTAGCCCCGGCGCAACCGAGGCACTGTGGATGGCTTCGACCTAAGTCATCAAACTGTTTGCGTTGCGCGTATATATAATATCCATGTTTCCTGCCAGTACTTCACCAAACCAGCATGGTCAGAACTCCTCCCATCACCCCTTCCGAACCCTCACCAAAAACCTTACACGCATGGATGATCTATTCATCACCTCCACTTGGGATGTAAGTCGTCAACGCCTCAATTGCTTGTGTGACAAACTAACGTTGGTCTTTGATAACGTCAGAAGGGTTGGCTGACGATTTTGGCCCCGAACAACTGGAAGCCTACCACACGGGTTGTTCGTTGAGTGGTCTCAGCAAACGTGGATAAAGCTGTGGCTTGATTTCTGTAGGCACGTCGACTTGACAAAAACCTACTCAGCGCTCCTCGTGTACAAGACGCTGTTCAACATTGACATGTGTAGACAAGCGGAGCAGGAGGAGGCAAACGTCAAAGCTGTCCTGACGAAACGAGAGCGCACGGATGTCGCTCAGGACGCAAGTCTGTTGACGCGCATGGAACGGGAGGTTGTTGGTAGAGTGGGAGTGAAAACGGGACGTGTTAGAGGTGCGGGTGGAGGAGGCGGTGTATATTCTGAGAGGGATCTTGATTTGGGTGGTGGTACGGATGATGCGTAAATGTATAGAATACTGGCAATTGAGGAGATTCGGGGTGTTAGATGACGACTTAATCGCAACTCGAATGCTGGAGATTGGCCAGAGTGGGAGGGAGAGAGTGGAACGGTCCAGCTGTCAATTGTTGCCTCTGAGGATGGCGTCACTGAGCGATGTCCGTCGTTCAAGATTTCAACCATCATACGTGTTCTCAAGAACGGGGGCCTAGAAAGCGTGCAAATGCATTACCTACCGTTTCTCACTTCCGCGTTCTCTATCCTCTACATGCTTCGTACCGGTGGTTCCATCTCCAGGATCGTCGTCGTCGTTGAAAGGAGGAGTATATGTGAAAATATGAGCGCGTGTCGAGTCTGAGATCCTCTGATGTGTTCAAGAGTTAGTGCATTTGGAGCACACGATCGGAAGGAGGATCTACGAACGTGTACGACATGGAAGAATTGTCTCTTGAATACGCCAATGGAAGCTGATCTACAGTTCGAGGAATCACGTTGCTATTTCAGTTCTGCGAGATAATAATCAGATGGTGAGGCCGGGAGAAAATCTGAGTCTGACGAAACGATACGAGAGAAACCATCCTCAGGATTGATAAGTGGGGTATCTTGCTTAGATACCAAGATAGTGATATTGATAATGATACGCATGAAGGCGAGCGCCCAGGGCACAGGGTACCTGCGTGAGACTCTGAGAGTGAATGAGCGTGCACGTGTACGACAGGCGATAAAGGCGTGCCGAAAGTGAATGACCAGACATTCTCCCTTGTACTACTCGAACCCCACCCAGTATGCTTTCCAAGTTTCGCCCAAGGAAGAGGAATGGTGAGTAGTACGTAGGCAACGCCATCGATGAACGGCGCTGACGAGAGCAATAGATCCGAGTAGGGCGGACAGCCCACTTCCCTTGGACGGTGGTCAGCAGGTGCACACATCTGCGACCAACGAAAGAGAGGTACTGACGGATGTTCAGGAGTCGAATGGAAAAAGTTCCACCTCCAATGTCGCAACTGACGCGAATTCAATCGAAATCGTTGCTCTAGATAAGATATTGTCGGTCGCTTTTCTTGCTGATGGGGAGCATGTCGTGAGCGGGGGTGATGGAAAGAAGATTCGAAAATGGCGAGTGAAGGATGGCGAGGAGGTGGGGAAGCCAATGGACGCTGGGAGTTTCATTTATAACCTGGCAGTCACACAAGATGGCAGGTGGATCGTGTGTGGGACGGGGAGTGGTCAAGTGAGCGTCTGGGATTCGACAAGCCACGAAAAGTTGGTCGAGTTCAAGGCACACGGCGAGGGGGTACGTGCGGTCACTGCGGTGGACGTTTCAGCAGATGGGACCAAAATCGCGACAGGATCCTGGGACGAAACGTTCAGTGTCTGGTCGTTTCCCGCTAGCGAGCGACGCCTTGGCCCATTCAAACACGACTGTAGTGTGCATGCAGTCAAGTTTTCTCCCGACGGACGACGCATCGCTACTGCCACGTGGTTTCACTCTGTTCGCATCTACGAGGGCAGCGACATCCTCGCAAACTTTTCAATATCCGTCGCTAAGTACGAATCCCTCGCCTGGGCCAGCGACTCCAACCGCCTCTTTGCATTGTCTATAGACGGCGACATTCACTCTCTCGACGTGTCCACCAAAGAAACGCTCGCGAAATGGCGCAGTCACAGCGAGGACAATCCAGGCTGTATCGCACTAGCACGCAACGACACAATCATCGCAGCCTCCGCTAATTCATCGCTCTCACTCTGGGACACTACGACACATCAACAAATCGGCACCGTCATCCACCACTCCCATGATATCTGGTCCATGGCCATCTCGCCAAGCTACTGCATTGCGACCGCTGGACTGAAGGGAATCACGCTGCGGAATCTTTGTGACATCCTTCCCTCACCCTACCGCAACATGGTGAGTAACGCTACTCGTGTAAGTTCACGTCCTTACCAATTTGTCCTTGGCCGCTCCAGGTGCGCTTGGAACAAGAAATCTGTCGCTTGAAGATTGACAAACCGGCTATTTACGATGTGCTTATGGCCCTCCGTGCTAAGGACTCACGTCAAAGTACGTTTATTAGCTATGTGACTCTGCTGCGTTGATATTCGTTTCCACCAGAGGACGACATAACGAATCTCGAGAAAACTGTTAAGGAACTACGTGACCAGCTTCAGGAAAAGACAGACCTCAATGAAATAATCAAGTCCCTTCTTGCACAGAACGAAACCTCAAGTTCGTTCTCTCCGCCTTCAAACCCACTTCGTTAACAGTTTATCAGTTCGCAAAATCACTCATCTGGATGAATCGGGCAAGAAGCTCCGCGGCGTGCTTGTAGCATCTCAAGACTCACTCGATCGATTAACCCAGACTATCAGGGCACTACGTGCCAACGTTGATCTACCCGAAAAGAACTCGGGTGTGTTTTGAACCATCCCGACTGACAGTTCTCTGACTCGTTTTCAGTATTCCTGGCGCAAAAAATAAATGAGCTCGAGCTATTTGTCCAAGAAATCGGTAACCGATTCGCTGCATGCGAATGTGCCCTCCGTGTATACGACAAAAAGTATGAATGCGAAACATTGTACGCCGACGGTCGCATATATGATGCTGCGCAGCATATTGCGAACGTCATAACCGGGGATCTGGGGTATAATGAACCAGTCGTCCATTGGCTGAAAGGTGAGCCTGTGCATCTTGTCCTAGAATTGTATATTCATTCCCTACCATCAGAATTCACACACCGATGTATATCAAGGCTTCACCAGATCGCAGACGAGGCATCAAGTTCCCAGAAACATGAAGCGGCTCTTTCAGCTTACTCCACCGTCTTGTTGCTCACTCCCTCGCCTCCGGAAGGCGTGCTGATGGGATGGGCGAGAATGGTGCTCGTTCGTCGCTCAGCGAGTGAGGCATTGGGTACCGTGAAAATGGTATGGTTGATTTCGTCTTTGAGAACTACATGATAATTCTCGTTTCATTCAGTTCAAGCTTCCCACGTTTCGTGTTTATATGGCAGTCTGCAATGTTCTCGAAGGTGACGATCGTCTTATAGAGGCGGTTGAATGTTTCCAAGCGATGAAAAATGAGGTATTAGAGGAGACAAGCACCCTCGAGGAGCGACGGCAGTGGGAACTCGGCGAGTAATTTCATTCGCCACTTGGAGACTAATCTGAAGATGTCTCCAGATTTCCAACAACGGTGTAGTGTAAAACTGGAAAAGGGGGGTGATGCAGAAATGGATTCAAAGAAGCATGATGCGGCCGTCGAATCCTACTCAAATGCACTCTCACTTCACCCCACGAATACCAGTGACATCATACTGAAATGCTGCAAGGCGCGAGTAGGCTTCTTGGAGGATGAACTGATAAACGCCACCCAGGTAGATTGATCTACCCAGCACACTGAGTTGACGGCGCTGACTGTACCATCAGATCACTGAACGCGACCCATCGAACTACGAGGGGTACAAAAGGAAACATGCGGTATTACATAGCCTGGGGCGTTATAAGGAGGCATTCGAGGCATTCGAGACGATGCTGTCGAGGATGGAGAATTCGTCTGACCCACAAGTTCAGCGTGAGTCGTCCTCATCCATGTTGTGCAGATGACGTGGGCTGATTTTGTGTCGATAGACATGCGGCGTTGTTATCTCGACACGACTCCATTGATCCGGAAAGTCGTCGAACAAACAACCCGTGTCATTCCCCATGTTCTCATCGACACCACCACTGGTCGTCTCTATGACAAGACAATGCAACAGGCAGCTTTTGAGGAGTGCTCCATGTTCAACGAGTTGCGGTCTTCCATGATTATCTGCGATCGGCTCGACTATGCGCGCATCGAACAGGAGGTGGAGAAGTTCTATGAATATGTTATGTTCTCACACAGGTGGCAGCCACCCGAGCCATCGTTTCAAACAGTCGAGAGTACCCTAATCTATGGACTCCCTGCATCCCCTGGGAACGACAAACTCATCAACTTTTGCAAGCTCGTGCAATCTCGCCGCTTCCGATGGGCATGGAGTGATACGTGCTGTGTCAACCAGAGCGACAAGGGAGTTCAGCAAGAATCAGTTGTCGCCATGTTTCAGTGGTATCGTCGTGCGGCGCTCACGATCGTCCATCTTCTCGGTGTTCACTCGAAATCGCAAAGAAAGGGCTTTTTGTGGAAAAGCATCTGGAACACTCGTGGATGGACATACCAAGAGTACGTCGCGTCGAAGGTCGTACAATTCTATACAGAAGATTGGCAACTGTACCTGGATGTCCAGTTGTACAACCACAAGGAATCGCCTCTCATCCTCTCGGAGATGGAACAAGCAACCCATTTTGCTAGCCAGGCCCTCGCAACGCTTCAGCCAGGGCTGAGCAGGGTGCGCGAGAAGTTGTACTTGGCTTCGAATCGCGAGACGACGCGGATAGAAGATATCGCATACTCCTTATTTGGTATCTTTGATGTCGCACTCCCTGTCATATATGGCGAGGGCACGCGAGCAGTCGGTCGTCTCTTGGAACACATCCTCACGCGGTCCGACACTGTCACGATTCTTGCCTGGACTGGGATGTCGGGCAGTAGCCAGAGCTATCTCCCTTTGGATCTCAGCGTTTATGATCAAATCGTTCCCCCACATCTTCCCCGACCAATCGAGACCGACAAGATTGATAGTCTCACTAAGGCCTTGCATTCGTCGCTGCCTGATCCTTCCTTGTCTCGTCGACTGTACAAGCAGCTATATAATCTCCTGCCTGCGTCACTAGTCGCTGGTGGACTGCGGCTTTCTGGTCTCGTTTTCCCTCTCAACGAACTCGAACGTCTCCCAGAACATGATTCCGACACCTTCCTTCCTGTCTATCGCGCGATAACACCCGCTCTTGGTGACGTGCGGATCAAGACCAAGGACAACTTGGTAGGGATGGAGGGATTGGTGCTCATTCATCCGTGGATCAGCCCTCTTATTGACGAAGATTTCTCGGGCATCACTTCTCCATTTGATCTAGATGCCCGTGCGCTGCGGCTTGTCGCTCGGCTCAGACAGCCGTTCGGTGCGCTGTTACTCGCCTCCCAGAGTCGCATGCAGTGCAAACGTGTCGCGACGGACAGTTTCATCCAGGTTCAGATCCGGGCGGAGACGTCGTTGGAGGAATTGATGGAGAGCATTGGTACGGTCGACGTGCAATAGTTGTGTGTTGTTGGCTTTGGCTTTGGCTTTGGCTTTGGTTTTGGGATGACACATTTCGTTACATTTACATCTATGCTCTGTAACGAAACTGATTCGCTCTGGGCTATCACTGGATCTTGGCTTACATCCCAGTGTGAACCCTGCCTATCGCATCTACGTGACCACATCTATAATATTCTTTCAAGAGATTTATATTCTGGCACGGCATCAAAGCTCATGCTGATCCTCGAATACAACTCCGGCAGGGCTATCTGATTGATCACAGAAACTACCAGCTGGGATCTATGTATTCTCGTCGCGTCGCACGATTCGTGCGCTCTGCAAGGCGTAGTCCATTGTAACTGTAACTGTAACTTATCACTAGTGTAAGTCACCCGCTTGATCTTCGTGAATTTGGGGTCTAATCTTGGGCAGGTCATGGGCGTGGGCACGGTTTAAATTAGTCACTCAATGGACCTCAGGTTCGTCGGAATGCCTACAGTGCATATCTTTGCCTCACGACTCACGAAAATCCACGAAAATCAACGAGGCCAAAGCCTTTTCTGGGCACGAACCCACGTGGAAACGGAAGTGGATGTCTGCAAAAGAAAAACAGTACGTCGGCGAGAACACATTTTCTCCTTGAAACTTTGAACTGTACGTTTTAGACTACTCCGTATACAATCGGAGAAATGGCGCGGAGGTGTACTATTAGCAGTCGAAGGGTGCCGCTCTGTGGCGCAGTAAGGCACGAGCAGAGCCACAGAGCATTGTCTTTGGGCGAGCGTAGGTAAGCAGCGCGCATTCTCTTTTCTTCTCGCGCTGCCAGCACCTCGCTCGTCTCCCG
>JBBPNG010000441.1:0-22774 GCA_038091095.1 Leccinum incarnatum
CTTCGGCACCGCCATGCGATCACCCACGCCGACGTCCCCTCACGCCTCCACAGCTTCATAACCTCATACCAAGCCCTCGGTCGCACCCATGCCCTCCCATTCCTCCGCTCCCTCGCCTACCGCCACTCGCCCAAATCAGATCCATCACCGTTCCCGTCGCGAATTCGTGCACATCCTCATTGTGTTCGCATACCACTTTTACTTGGTCGGCGTCCCGCGCAAGACGCTGCTGTCGATCGTCAGGGGTCCGAGGGGCAAGCAGGCGCGCAAGGAGCGAGGGAGACCCTGGGTGTTGTCGCATCCAGTGCCCCAGGTGATGAACGGAAAGTTGTGGCCGAGTGCATATCATACGGCGCTCGTGTGGGACGCGATCCTGGCGCTGTCGACTAGGGACGAGCAGGAGCGGCTGTATGCACTCCTGTTGTCGCTCGTTCGACGGAGTCGACAGGTGGGGTGAGACGAGGGTGCTGATCCAGAACAGGCAGGAGCGGGGACGTGTGTACGGGTGCAGGTTATTCGTTCGACGCTGCGCATTTCTCTCCGTTCGTGTCCTCACGGTATCAAACCAGACACGCACCTTGTTGCCTTCTTCGTCAAAAATCTCCGGTTTTCGGTAGTGTTACAAATCGCGCGGAGGATAGTCGTCTTGCCAGCGTTCGCCCGCCCAATGATAAGGATCCTGAAGCGTCCAAATTTCTCTCGGATGTTTTCGAAGCCGCCCGTTTTGGTTTTGTATGTCTCCATATCTGAGGTCCAAGCGTTGAGTGTAGTAGAGTTGAAGAAACTGTGGAACGTAGAGCTGAAGCAGTAGTACTTGGTCGTCACCGCGAGAGCGAGGAGGAAAGCGGAAGAAATGCGACGTCGATCGATCCCCGCATCTACTTCCGACATCCGCTTCGGAACGGCACTGGTCGGAATATTCGGAAGAGACCCCACGCTGAGCCTCGCAAACCAGAATACGAGGGGGGGACTACAAAGGATGTCAATGAAGAGAGCAGAAAAAGATCATGCCAGAGAGGGGGACGAGCTCCAGATGTGCCGGGTACACGACACGCGCTGCAATCGCAGGAATATACTTGGTGCACCATTGAGCGCGGCGGGAAAACGGCGGGACTCGGATGGGCAAGGCGTGCGCTGTCCAAGAATGGTAGTTGCCGCCGCCGGCTGATCACGCGTGCCAAACTTTCCCCCAAACTGGCCAATTCAGGGATGTCCTCTCTTCGACCTGCCAGATTTGGCTTTCAAGTTGAAGTTGAAGTTCTTGTTCGAAGCCATTGCAAAGGGGTGGAGGTGTGAATGCCCGTACGGATGAAAAAAGCGTGGTAGTGTACGACAACTAGCGTCGGTGCCCTGCGCTCGTGGCCCCGGCTCTGATCAACCGAGTACGTCAGTTTATTCGATAGGAAGTTACTTACATACTGACCAGTTTAGAACATTCGATTGCGGCGTCCACATCACAGGTAGCGAGATCTTGTGTATATAACAGCCTAGCTGGCATGTATTAACCCTCATCACCGGTGGATCGAATGAATGCACTATGACCTGGACTCGAAGCGCAGTGCACACCGAGAGTCGTTGAACTCGGGCAAAACGAGTAGTACGAGACACACACCTTCTAGTGGGCCCTTTGATTGGAATTTCTGTGTGGTCAGCGACCTCAACAGGAGTCTGAGCGCGTTGCGATAGATAGTGGGATGATTGACGGTTGATGCATCCACCAAAACGGTATAAAAGCAACGGTCTTGTAGTGTAGCGGTTATCACTTGGGATTCTGATACCAACTTCCCAGAACCCAGGTTCGAGTCCTGGCATGACCTCACTTTTTTGCGATTATTTTCCAAAGGCTTTTGTCTGCAGGTTGAACTCAGTTCGTTTCACAGCAAGCGAGGCGATCAGAGTATCTACAGTACCAGGATATCATTGGAGTGGGATCATTCCGAATAAATATTAGATAACGGTATACATCGCATGGCGGAGAGGAAAAGAAAGAAGCGTCGGTGTAAACCCCAGAGCTTGCATTTAAAATCAGACGTTATCCGACAATCTGTTCAGGGCATCCTCCCCAGAATCGACAAAACGCCTCTATATTGTCGCGCATGAACGTCTGCAGGCAAGCTATGCAGAGCCAGTGTCGTGGCTCCCAATCTCTGTATGCTTCCGAGCGCAAGACAAAAACTTGGCCGACGATCTGCGAGTAAGGGGTATCCCGACAGATCTTCTTTAATATGTTCGCGTCGGTATACGAGTTCCACCAAGGAATATCCATGAAATCGAAAAATTCTGATGGCGGGATTATCCCGCGTAAGAAGGACCAGTCTGAAGTCACGCCCGCGTCAGTCGATCCCAATCTCCGAGTTCACACATCACGAAAGGCGAAATACCGACTTGATTCGTTCCACAGACACGAGCCTTCGGGAGCCGCCAGTGCGCATCGGCTGCCTGCACGTGAACCATACTCAGCCATATCAAGATCAGGATCGCGAAAACGTACATTTCAGGGTGTTCAGAAAACATTCACACGGGGATGCCAGGATCCCGATCCCAGTCCTCAGTTGTAGGGGCAGACGAGCCGCGCTCAGGACTTCGCAGAACTGCTCGTAGGACGAAGCCAGAGCAGGTACCGCTTTCCGGTCTAGAACGCTCGTTAAATCGCCTCGGAAGGCACGCAGCGTCGCTCTGGGGCCAGACCAAACGAGATATGCTTCCAAGGAACGAGATTCTTTCGCTTTCCAGTCAAGCTCAGTAACTCGAAAACTCGGGATGATAGACAAAAGAAAAGAAAGAACGATAACCGACTTTTTTGCTGAGGCAAAAACTCCGCCCTTACAGCCCACGTCGCCAACTCCATCACGAACCTCCCCACCTCGAGCAGCTCGGCCATCTGAGCATGCTCGAAACTCCGAAGAAACCCGGCTTGCGTCTTCCCAAGGTCCTTCAGGATATCCTGCTGGCGACGTTTAGACGCACGTCTCCCGACGCGATTCGCGGGCGCAGAGCGGCCGTACAAAACACAGATGAACCATAGTCTGTACATCGCCGTCTGGAAACTCACGGACTCTTGAGGCGTGAGCTGGCTCGAGGTCGACCGAGGATCCTTATTTCTGCAACACGAGAACCGTGTGACCAGACATGATCATGAGCGCCCAAGAACCTTCGTGTGATGACGCGCGAAAATCCATCACCTCCAGCTGTAGAGCGATTCGAACTCTTGGACGACTTCGTGGTTGGCTGCAAGAATTTTCGCTTCGCGTATGGTGACAATGACTCCGCACCTGCCGTGGGGCTGGAATTCCTCCTCTCTGGGAAGTTTGGAAACGGGGAGCGGAGAAAGCCAACCGTGCCAATGAGAATCGACATTAAGCATCACCTTGAGGAGTCGCATTGCGGGTGAGGTTGCGGAGCCAAGATGGTTGGACACCACTGCGCGAAGGACCGAGGTGCGGCGGGTATCAAAGACGTTGTACACAAATTTGGAGCATGACACGAAGGACTGCAGACTGTGGACATCGGGGAGCATCATGAGGATGAGATCTGTCAGGTCCGCGTCGAAAGGAAAGCTGGCACGATAGGCGGGACTAGAATGCATCGCCGTGAACATCATTGTAGCTTACTGGTCGTTGTGGTCGGTACATACGTGAGAACTTTCATTGACTTGAATCAGTCGAAACAAGGGTCCGGATATGAATAGGTCGCCGAATACGCTGGCACCGCCTACTCTGGCTGCAACGTACATGTCTGGTGAGCTGTGTAATAAGTTAGTCAGACTCATCCCTTTCAATCCAGTGAGCCGTTCCCTCATTCCATCACCATTAATGGCGCTTTCCTCGCAGTTGTCCATTCTCTCTATCTGTGTCGCGCTGCTCGTAGTTTATCTGCGCAATAAGAAGGCCGAACGTCGCCGTCTGCCCCCTGGACCCCCGCCAATTCCAGTGTTAGGAAACGTTCGTGGGATCGATATTGGCCAACCCTGGAAAACGTACGAAAAATGGGGTAAAGAATATGGTCTGTCCATGATACACAACGCTGCCTCACTGGTCCTGACCGACGTTTCTTCTAGGTGACATCATCTATACTCGACTTTTGACCCAGGACATCATTGTCATTAACTCGGAAAAGGTCGCGCAAGACCTCCTAGACAAGCGGTCCAATAAGTACTCCTGTCGCCCTGAAAGCATCAGAATGATGTGCGATATGTGAGATTACCTTTTAATCTTTTCTCTTTCATACTGCCTCTCATTAATAAACCTGCCAAAGCATTGGGACAGAGTTTTCTTCCATGTTTTTACCATACGGCGACCGTTGGCGGCTTCACCGCCGACTTTTCCACCAGGCATTCCAACTCAGCGCGGCTCCATCGTTTCGTCCTATTCAAATGCGAAAATCTCACGATTTGATTATGCGTTTGTTATCGAATCCACATAATTATCCAGAACACTTGGAAATGTAAGACACTTCCGTATATGAGTTCATAGAACTGACATCCCGGCCCCGACAGCTTCAGTATCTCTGTCATCATGGCCATTGTGTACGACTACGACGCATCGACCAAGGATGACCCGATCGTTGCCAATGTCGAGCGCTTGCTAGAACTTGCGGTTAAGGAGGTACGACCAGAGGTAACCGCTCTAGTAGCTGCACTTCCGATCCGTAAGTGCGTTTTGTGCGTTTGATAACCTCATTAACTAGTCAACTCCACAAAACCAGTCAAGTATCTTCCCGCTTGGTTTCCTGGTGCAGGGTTCCAGCGCAATGCTCTTATCTCGCGGAGGATTGCCTCAGGATGGGTAGAAGCGCCATTTGAATATGTAAAGAAGAGCATGGTTAGCACTGATTGTCTGCATCACATCATGATGTGATCGTCAAGCTAAAGAGCGATGTAGGCGGAAGGCACAGCAGGTCCATCAATGGTATCAGATGCCCTGTTGAGCATACCAGACAAGGCGTGCACGGAAGATGAAGCAGCTTGGCTCGAAAAGGCAGTGAAGGAAGCATGCGCGAGTGCCTACTCTGGTAGGTCCACCCTTTGGAAATGTCAGAGCAAGCTGTGTTCGAACCACGCGAAATTAGCTGCAGCTGAATCGGTAGGAATCTACATTTCCGTAGTGCCAGTAGCCTTCCATTGAGATAACACCGCCCCAAGACTTATTCCACTTCCATGGTCTTTATTTTGGCGATGATCTTATACCCTGATGTGCAAGCTCAGGCGCAAGCGGAAATCGATTCGGTAATTGGAAAAGGACTGCCAAGGCTCCCTCATTGGGATGACCGGCCCTCACTTCCATTCATCGATGCTTTACTCAAGGAAACACTAAGATGGCACCCAGTTGTACCCCTAGGTAAGTAGACTGAGCGGTACATGCTTATTTGGTTCAGAACTACATATGATTGGAAGGTCTTCCGCACGCGACTGTGGACGATGACATCTACGAAGGATATCACATCCCCAAAGGTTGATCATTTATGTTTTCTTCAATGGCATTACTAACAGTCTTTCTCGTATATAGGAGCGACAGTGATAGCGAATGCTTGGTTCGTGCATGTTACCCAGTTTGATCGGTTGGTGAGTTGACATGACTCCAAGGGCAATGTCACAAGATCCCGTCATGTTTCCCGAACCAGAAAAGTTCAAACCCGAGCGTTTTCTAGGCGAGAAAGGTCGATCGGTCGACGAACTTTCGTTTGCATTCGGATTCGGCAGGCGTGCTTGGTACGTGCCCTGCGTGCTTTTATTTCCTCGCTTTCTCGATCCACGAGAGACTGATCCTGCGGCCGTAAGCGTCGGGAAATACGTTGCGGACGCGTCGCTTTGGATTTCAATCGTTTCTATGCTCGCTGTCTTCCGGTTCGAAGCCCCAGCTTCTTGGGACCCTGGCCAGGATGGTGTCAACGTAGAATGGACTGAGGGCGTGATCACGTGCGTCCTAACTTTCGCTCGGTCTAACATCCATTTTCACTTACTCCTTTCGTTTTTTTTCTCAGGCGCCCAAAAAACGTACCATGCGTGGCCAAGCCACGACACGAGAATCTAAGTTCGGAAAGGCTCGCACATCTGGTTGGGTTGGCTGGGTTGTAACAACGGGGACGATACATCCGCGTACACAACCCGTTCCATATTGTGACAGCTCATGCGCCACCAGCTACGTGTTACGGTCTACAGTATTTATTGTAACGAGCATTTGAGAGGAGAATGTCTGACATGACGGGGTCCATTCTGTTACTGCCGAGGCGTTCGTTGCCGACCATGGATATTCAACTGACCTTACCTGGGTTCGTAACGGACGGTCCTTTGGAAAGCTACATCGTTTCGTCGGTTGGCATCACGAGAGACTGACAGAGGAAGAAGAGGCAGAAATATGCGGTCGCAAGATGTACTCACGATTCGATGGCGTCAAAGTCACATACCCACTCGTCGTCGTCGAACCTCTTCCTCAGAGATCCAATTTCTTACTGCCGCGGGACGCTTCCAACCCAGCTCCGAAGAAATCCCTCCTTCGCGCCAAGTATTCTTACTTTGAGCTGTTGTCTCCGACGGAATGTGAATATTCCCAATTCATCCCATCGATTCTTCGTCGTCTCGAAACAGCCATGATCGCCAAATTACTTAAGATTACCCTCTTTCACTGCACTCCTCTCTCAACCATACCTTCTCTGTTCCTCTCAACAGCAATGACGGCCCGGGTTGCTGAAGATCCAATTAATTATGAATGCCTCGAATAACTCGGGGACGCTGTGCTGAAGTTAATCGCCCTGCTGACCTGATGGCTACCTATCCACTATGGAGCCTGGAATGGCTGTTGCAGACGGACGACGAGCTGCAACGCGCGAGTATTTAGCCAGGCGCAAAGATCATTGACATGCTGTAGCAAACTCCCACCTTGCGAAAGAAGCTATTCGACGTCCTATGTACCGATGGATCATCCGTTCACGTTTCGCGCTTAAACGGTTCAAACCCTTGTACCTTTCCTCACTCGAGGTGCCTGTTGATACGCCGGAGAATACCCTGGAAGGAACCAATGATGAACCCGTAGTTAGAGGTGGCAAGACGCGCAAAGAGGTCGAGGAACTGTCTACGAAGATGTCAGCAGATGTTGTCGAGTCTCTCATCTGCGCTGCGTACCTCCACGGCGGATTTGAGCTTGGTGTATCATATATTCATATGCCAAACTATCTGGTCTAGGCCTCGAATGGAACACCCTCCCGGGTTGCGTTGCGAGGCGCTGTCCCGCGTCGAGCACACCGATGAGATGTCGACGCAGCCGGTCAACGTCGAACACATGGTCGGATACACGTTCCGGAGAAAGTTTCTGCTCGTCGAGTCCCTCACGCACGCGAGCTACCAGTACGACGATCGGACGGTGTCATACGAACGCGTGGAATTTCTCGGGGACGCCGTGTCATGTTCACCGGGGACCGCGGTGCACAAACGACGGACGCGGGTCGACAACCGGCACGTTGGTCACTAGTATAGACCAGCACGACGCTAGGGACAAAAGAGAAAAGAGGAGCGACTCTACGTATATAGGGGAAACACGATCAAACGGAGACACACGGGACCACACAGACGCACGAGCCTCAGGGGTAATCAGACTCTCTGACACGCCGACATGATCGTTCGCTGACTTGCTAATCGCTACTCCTTAGATTTCATTCTCATATTCATGTTGACTGATTTAAGATTGTTGCTTGAATGCGATCAGGTTCTCTCCGGACAGTAACTATACACGACTGAACTGATCCCATTGAACGGACCCAACCCACAACTGGCAATTCCAACTGTCACGTGCACAACTCACCATGATGGAGCGGAGTCGGGACTCGGCGTGGCACCATCATGTCTAGATGAGTCCATTCGAAAGGTCTAGGTGCACCACGTCATGGCGAGTATATCCATTCAATAGGTGATCATGATGAGGGTGTAAACCTTACTAGGGATTGGCAAATGCACCTCGAATAAAAAGTTTGTCCACGGTCCCTTGTATTTGTATTCTACCCATTTCCTCTTGACTTCCTCACGGAGATTCGAAAGCAGAAGAACAAATATGAGAATTGCTCCATATGTTTCGGCCTGCGATACTCGGGCACCATGCAACAAAGGCACAATCACGCACAGTTTCAGGATTTCAAAAACGAAATACACAACTACCGTGACGGACAACAAACGTTCAACTCGATTTATTCTGACACTTGCTCGGCGACAATCGCGGAGGCACGATCATACCACGATCCAAACTACTCCTGCGAAAAGCAGCTTGCCAAACAAGCGAACGTGAAATAGGAGAAGCTTACCACAGTGGTGCTCTCCTGGATGGGCTCCTCTGAGGCTTGCTCGCGCACAATGTCAGCGGCTGCCGTCGCCCAGTTGAAGCTATGACCCGTCGCCCAGCCTAAGTACTGGTAAAGTGTTATTGAGGTTAAGCTCCACTCTCAACAAGCTTACCACCGGCATTGCAAGGGATTGATGGGGTTTGTTCGATGTAAATGTGACAAGAGATTGGGGATCTGGTTGGAAGACTCGGAACTGTTGGATATATCATGACACAGGGCCCTATTTATGCCTCCAGTAAAGTAAACAAACCACACCTGATTCAAAGCGCCCGTGATCAAAACGCCGCGAGGCCATTCTAACAGTGGCATGTGTCATTCCACCGCGGAAGTTACGCGGATTCCGCGGCAAGACGAATATCATGGGTCCCATATCTAGAGGGAGTCATCGTCCTCACGTGCCGAGTGCAGCAATTCGGTGTTAGACAGAGCGCCGTTCGCCTGGAGCAGGTTATAGAACTTACGGACCCCATCTTCTTCACCATCCCCGCCATCAGTTCCTAGTGTTCTTTTTGGCCCGTCACGCACAATGTGACTTCGATGATTCAGCTGGGGCGCGCGTGTGGAGGCCTTGTTTCTGTTTCTGTCGAGAGTCGCATGAGGGCTGACCGAATGGGAAGTAGAAGTTACCACTACTAGCAAAGATTCTCTTGAACCAGTCGATTCTGAGGTTCACATACATTCTCAAATCCTGCCACTGCCAGGTTCATTATGCGTTGATAATGGCTGCACCCCGTGTACGGTATTCCAGGGTATTCCAGTGACAACACTCCTTTACACATTGGCACAAGAATCAGGCTGTCGTACCACAATCGGATCATCGGTTATCTCGCGAAGGTATGTTATCAAGTTCTTACAAACCAGTCCCTTCTCAGCATTGAGTCTAGCCTTGGCTTTCTTTGGCAATTCTGGTACGGTAGGCAGCTGTGCTCCCCGTATTATCCAGCCACCATTTACCCCAGGTTACGACCTGCCAAAAAAACGCAGTGCACACTCGCGTCAATGGAATCTGTGGCCGGAATAACGCCTGATCTCACTTTCTCGTTGCTAGGTTTTCTATTTGCCAACTCTTCCTTGCGTTCGAGCAGCTCGGGCATCAAATCGTACTTGGAACGATCAAGAGGCTGCCAGGATGAGTGTGTGAATATGCATCAATCGAATTTGGCTTGTTATTTACTCACTTTGGCGAGCGCAATAGTCGGCGCCTCTGCTCCGCCTTCTGCGTTGTCTCTAGACCGCACGAGTGTGAGCAGGCCGCACTCTGAGCAGTAAACGTCTTGCATGTTCTCTGCGCCTTGGCGTCCTTGCTTGAGTGAATTGAACATAAACTCGCGCGTGTGGACTCCTCGTCGAAGTGCCGTCCACACCCTGATAATCGTCGGAAATGGAAGACACATTACTCAGAAACAACAACATACCAGTCAATAAATTCGGTGTACTTTCCGCACCCCGAGCATTCTGCCGGAAGGCCCACCACCTTTGTTCCTCCCAAGCCTGTTTCCTGGAAGTCGCGGCCGACGAAGATTTGATTGAGCCTTAGGTACTCGTCTTCGGTGATGTACCACAGGTAGGTCTCCTGGTTGTCTTCAACATGGAGGAGTTTTACGGGAGGTTTGATCTTGTTCTTTGACTGATGTAAGTGGTGATGAGATGCATTGAAAAATTCCGGTTGAGCGAGCGACTCACGGTGATGAAGGGGACGTCTTGCGTGAGGATCATGTTGGGGCTGATGCAGATGGTCGGGTACTGACCGGGACCTGGTCATGTGAGGATGCCTATTGTGATAACGTTCCTGCGAATTCGGTCAGAAATCCTCTGTTCATTCGGCTCACTGAGGTCGCTCTCCTTGTACTTACTGAATCTCTGATTCGAGAAAATTAACGAGTACCTCTTGCGCCCATCTCAGCTCGAGGGATGTCAGTGAGTCACGATCAGAATATGCAACTCAGGCTGTCCAACCGTCTCCCACGCAATCCGAACCATGATGAGTCGATAAATTTGTCCCACGTATAGCCGTTGGTGGTTCTGATCTTTAGAATGCGCGACCAACGGATGCGAGAATGTAATGATTCAAGCCTTTGCTGGGGCTGGGGCTGAGCCGTGCGAGACTCTGAAGACGCGAACTCGTCGAGATCACAAAGGTTCCGAGACTTTGATTTCGAAATCGGCTTGGCTACATGCGGACCATAATACGGGAGGATGGCCGTTATCCTGAAGCGCCGCTATGAGGCGATGTCATTGCAGGTATGGACTTGGACACAGTGATGCCAGCAAAGCCAAAGTCGAACCCGTCCTCTCCTGTTGAGTGAACACGAGCAGACAGAGACGGTAGCAGTGGACGCGGGCTCGCTGTGATTGCCAGCCGTGCGAGCGCGTCGAGTTCACTCGTGAGCGCCGCCTGACAGTGGTAACCCGGCGCGGCATCATTTCGTGCCGCCGCCACCTTCTGCGCAAGCGCGGCCCGTTCGTCCATGGCTATATTGGCGTGGTCCGAGTCCCGGCGGTACCATCGATTCGCATCGATCTGTTTCGCGACTAGTCTGGCGGTCGATGGCGGCGAGAGGTCAATACGAGGTTCTTTTGCGGTTATTGTTGTCGGTATCAGCAAAAAAAAATACGAGACTAGCTTACCTCATCATGGAGAGTTTCTTTTCTTGTTTTTCAAATAGATGTCAACACCGGCAGCCGTTCCGCGCTCGAAGTCGAAGTATACCAAATCGACAACACTACCTTCCTGGAAAATGTTTCGAAACGTCTCGATATTCTCGCATCATGTGTTAGAGGAGCGGAACTATATTATGCCATCTCGCTCGGCTATCTCCACGATTCAAGTTGGGAGTTCTTAACAACATTCCGTTCGCTATACCATTCGAAACGCGAGTGCACATCTTTAGTCGATTTGTGCAGAGCGACGAAATGAATAGAGGTTTAAACCCCTTTTTACGCAGAGGAGGCAGGAAGGAGGTATCTATCAGGCGAGCAGGTCGGGTACTCTCAGAAGTGGATCTGCGGGCTCCGATCAGCATCACCTTTAATGATCAATTCGGTGAACCAAAGTGAGTTGCATTCGCTTTTAGACCAGTCAGTGTTCTTCCATTCCGACTGGATTGTAAATCAAGTGGTGGAATTGACGTATCCAAGGAGTTCTTCACCTCCTCGTGCAAGGAAATTTTTGATACGGATCGCGGACTTTGGCTTGCACACAAAAAGAATGAGATCTATCCCAACCCTCATTCAATCTTATTCCACTGAGCGTGAGTCCATGGTGGCTGTTGTTGCATTCATTATTCATGTACACCTATTCTTTGAATTCTGCCCCGGCATCAGCACACAGCCTTGGCTGGTACTGGTTCATTGGTCGCATCTTAAGAAAAGCGTCGTACGAGGGCATTCTAGTTCTAGTCGAAGTGCCGTTTGCTAGCTTTTCCTTGCGAAGGTGAGATATCGGGTGGACAACTTCCGTACAATGAACAGGAAGGCTGACTGACGGTCCTCGCAGTGTCTTCAAGGAAAGCAGAGCTTCCTGGACGATCTTCCGTCTGTGGACCCCAATCTTTACCAGGGGCTTGTCTTCCTCAAAAACTACATAGGTAACATGGAGGACATTGTTGTTATCGGTAGACAGCAGATGGCTGACCGTTCACTCCGTTTAGCATGTTCAATCAACAAGAGTTGCCCATTCCGCTGGGCGGCGTGAACGCGCCCGTGGAACCTGGACGATTTGAGGCAACACATCAGTCACGATGGGTCGTACAACAACGAGGAACCGACTATCCAGACATTCTGGAGGGTACGTCGAAAGAGCAACTGTTTCGGACAGGCACTGGATGAAAACAACCACTGTCTGGGTCATGGAGAGCTTCGACCAGGAACAGAGGCGTGCGTTTTTGCGTTTTGTCACGAGTTGTAGTTGGCCGCCGTTGTTGTGAGTGTCGCATCGGTCGTGCACCGATCGTTGGCCGTAGGGTTCGTTCGTTTGTTGACGGCACGACGTTAGTATAGGGAGTTCAAGCAACTGAACCTACTTTTCGCCATTCGGGACGCTGGGAGCGACGAACATCGCTTGCCAACGTCAAGCACGTGTGTCAACTTGTTGAAGGTGAGAGTCGAGACTAATGTTTTAGACCGCCTGGCTCACTTCGCGCTGACCGCGTTCGTACTCGTTCCAGCTTCCGAAGTACAAGAGTGAGAGAGTACTGCGGGAAAAGTTGCTCCAGGCCATTTGCATCAGGCGCAGGTTTCGATCTCTCTTAACAAAGGGAAGTAGGCGTCGACAATACTGTGACCTCTATCATACTAGACCCAGAGCGGAGGCTTGTTCGTCTTTCCCGTCTCTACTTTGGAGTGTTTTCCATAGGAGATCCTACATTCACATTCATAGTGCACGTGTAACAAATACAATCCGCTATCTGTTGTCTGTTCCGATAGATCCTGGGTGTTTCCTTTCTTTCTCTTTTTTGATTGCAATCTATCATTGAGGGGGCCATTGCTATTTATTTTCCCCCTCCGAGTGCGGTATAGATGTTGGTTTCTCCGGTCGTTCCACGACGTGCTTCTTTGAAGTAGTTGGACACCAAGAACGCGACATCTACGCAAGAGCACGCGAGCGTGTGAGCAGACAGTGTTTATAAATTACCGTGCGACTCACCCAACGATTGCTCGAAGTTCAGTCTGGGATCGCAGAAAGACTGGTTTGGAGAAGAGGCATTAGGGATTTTGAGGTAACACTTTAAAAGAATGACAGACGCACTTGGTATCTCAACTCGAGTTCCTCCTCACTGAGCTCCATGCTACCGCCGAGGCACTCGGTAACGCTGAACCCTTCGTCGTTGAGCTCGCCCGTGAACTCGAGGCTGACGCCGCCCAGGCGCGAGCTGCAGGCGGTGTGGATCTTGATGCAGGCGGTCAGCTCGCCGATTATCGTTCCAAAGTGACGGGTCTTGAGACCACTTCCTGATGTGAGCGTGCTGCAAGTTCCAGTTCGAGTTTATAACAGCCGGGTGCCCTCAGTTAGCATCGTTGATATGGGAAAGAGAAAGGAAAAGCGTAAACGACGTACTTTCCATGCATAGGATCGCACACCCAGACTACCGGATGCCCAGATGCCTGCACGGCTTTAATGTGGCCCGGAAGATGGTTCTCTATCTGAAATTAACACGACATTAAGAGCGTCAGAAAAAGACAAATCACACAGGAATCCCATGCAAACTTGCCTTGCCAGCACCATAGCGTGTAATCAGAGTGACACGACCGGCTTCCTTGTTAGGGTTAACGACTTGAGGTCGTGAAACAGTGGGGGAAAATGCGAGGAAGTGCGATGAACGATGCTCAGGAATTTGAACTGAGTTAACGAGGGAAACGTATGTAATTCCTTACTTTCGAGCAGGCGAGTCAATTCTTCGTTGGTCAACGTTGGGCCAACCTTGATTCCGATGGGATTGCGAATGCCACGGAAGTACTCCACATGGGCGCCATCGAGTTGTCGGGTACGATCGCCGATCCACAGAAAGTGTGCAGATGTATTATAATAGCCCCTTTCTTGTGACATTACAGATGCCGACTCTTCAAGCGGGAACTCGCGGGTGAGCGCTTGTTCATAGTCAAGCATGAGACCTTCGTGACTGGCCCCGAAACGACGTCAGCATTGACTGGCGCGTAAGCGCAGTGCCATGGACGCACCTGGTGTAGAAATCGACTTCACCAAGGACACCACGGCCGCCACCACGTTCAAAAGGCATACTCTCCCCACCCGAACCGACGCCGATCGTACGGGTGAAATCTAATGCATCCGAAAGACCCTCTGTAATTTTCTCGAATTCACTTCTGTACAATTTCACAAAACGTCGATCAGCCGTGCAAAAGGGAAAACTGTCTTGTGATACCAACCGAAGGGAAGGTGAGCGAACATGAGAGAGAGACCAATCCCGCGGATGATGCAGCGAGGCGAAGCCCGAGGTAAGCAATCCCCGAACGTAGTTCAGGGTTGCTGTGGAATGAAAATAGGCACTACTTGAATGTGAGACAACAAGTATGAGGTCTTCTTGTCATGTCTGACCTGAGAAGTCGTTGGGGATCAGGCGATCTGTCATTTGGATCCAGACTGGCAGACAGCTCGTTTGAGGAGGCCGTGTTGATGTTGAAGGATGGAAAGACTTACCCATTGATATTGTCACCCCTAGACGAATTTTGTCCGTGACGAATGGCCTATCTGCTCAAGAAGGCCTGACGCACCGAAAACTGAGGACTTCTTTATCCCCGATTCGTTCCGTGCCGCTGCTCCTTGGTTTGGCGTACTGACCCGCAATGCGGCCGACGCGTACCTGCGCGGCTCCAATGAGAATAGTTGTTAAAGAGGATCGCAGTAGCAATTTCTGACGTACGACGGGTAGACGGGCACCCCATATGAGGATGAGAGAAAAAGAGAGAATCAATCCGATTTTCGCAGAGATGTTTTGCTGTCACACAAGATCAGAAACTATGTGTGCTCAGGAACAAACAAGGTGATGCACACCTGTGTACATGCACTAAAACTCTCTGCGCAGTCTCCTGCATGAAGAAGGAAAGCCTCGTTTCGTTGGACTGCTGACAGTTGGAAACGAAGACGTTCGATCTAACAATACGAAGCTCATCAGCATTCCTGAATGAGGTGATCGAAAGGAAGGTCGAAGGAAAACCTCAGATGGAGTCACAAGAGGTGGTAGGGTCTTGATCTTCGCGAGCACACTTTCGCATGGAAAAGTTACGATCATCGGAGGACATCAACCACAAAAAAAGGGCAAACCAGGAGAGATGTTCTGCGTCTGGGTAGTTTACTGCCTGCGAAGAGGACAATACGCGGAAGTGTGCTTGTGGCTAAGTTCCAAATGACAAAATCATAATCAACGATGTTACCCACCTGGGCGGCATGTTTTGACCTCCAGGAAGAGGGTGACCAGCCTGCGCTCTCCAGGGCATTCGACATTGTTGTTGACGGTAGGAGTTGAACAAGTTTCAAATTTGAAGCTCTTGAAGCTTGTTTACTCAGAGTCCTAACTTAGTGCTATCTGATTTCTACAGAATTCATTTTCATCCCTCAAGTTCCTGCCAACGATGTGGCAACTTCTGTTGAACTGTACACGGTGTATCATCCCTTTCCCAACGTCTTACACGGTCTTTGCGTGCTCTAGGTTTGGCCCTTGTCCTAATGTTGAGACTGCCACACCACGGATGAAGACACGACTTCCAACATGGACAATATTTTAGACATTTTCATTCGAACATCGTATTTCGCCGTCAGCATAACGTGTGCTCTGAGCCCACGACGAGGATATGACTTGGCGGTCCTAACTCTCTCCCTGCAGTTCGGTTCCATCATCTCAGAGGACTACGAGCTGGCGGACATCATCATGGCCAACCGCTTCTGACTCGGAGGATTCGACGTCTGATCACCGCCTTGACCTTCTGCACACCGAGCGCGGCCCGTTCGGCCCATGGCCATGTTGGCGCGGTTCGCGTGCGGGCTGGTTGTCAGGGCGGTACCAGTGAATGACGACGCGAACAAGGCACTGTATGACATTGGCATTGTTCGTTCTGGGCTTCTGACCTTCCGATCGACGACCTGTTCGCGACTGGTCTGGCGTCGACGGCGACGAGAGGGTGAAGAACAAGGTTCATCGATCATATCCGGAGTCCATTCTGTTCCGGAAGTCCCCGAGACATTAGTCAGCAGGCGGTCTTTGGCAACGTCAGGCATCATTTCGTCAGTTGGCATCACGAGAGACCTACAGAGGATGAGAGCTCGCGATTCGACTTGGACCAGTCGGAAGGACGTCAAAGTCACGTATCCCTCTCCGTCGTCGAACCTCTTCATCAAAGATCCAAATTATTCCTCGCGGGACGCTTCCAATGCAGATCCGGAACAATTCTTCCTCCCTCGCCAGGTATGTATTCTTTCTTTGAGCTTTTGTCTTCGACAGAGCGCCCATCATTCCATTTTTCGTCGTCTTGAATGAGTGGTAAGTAGATCGAACTTGTAGACGATTAGGAAGGTACCTCTTGACATCAACCCCCGGATAATAGTCTCTGACAGATATACTGTGGTGCCTCCATATTCGACGCCAAGCGACCTTGATCAAGGACCGTCGACCATCTTCCAGTGATAGTGCAAATTACGCAATCTGGTAAAGCACCATGCTTAGATCTAAATTCAATGGGTCTCAAGATTAGGTCTGTGTGCAACACTTCCACTGGTAAGGCCATGGTGAGTATATATGTATATCGATCCAATAGATGAACGTGATGTGTGTTGGCCTTGAAATCTACATGCACTTCGGATATTTGGTAAGTTCATCCACTGTCTCTTCAATACGTCCTCACGACCGGGAAAGAACTACGCACCACACAATATCCACATTCGCAAGGTCGCTGTCGTGAACACGCACTTTTTCGCGTATATCTGCCTCCGCACCTCCGTCGATGTCGATATGCACTTCGGATATTCAATAGGTTCGTCCACCATTTTCTCAACACTTCCTCACGGCACGGAGATTCGACAACTTGAACAGGACTGCGATGCGAATTGCTCCACATCGTTCCGCTTGCGGTACTTGGGCACTACGCAACGAAGACACAAGTACGCATAGTTACAGGATTTCACAATCGATATACACCATTACACAGACAACAAACTGTGCATACGAACACACCACAGTTTGTTGGTGTTAATCTCGATTCATTCCATAGCTTCTTCAGCCACAATCGCGGAGGCATCATACATCCACATCAAGTCCGCGGGCCACTGCGAAAAGCAGCTGGTCAAACAAGCAAAGGTGAAATAGAAGGAGAAGCTTACACGAGGAATACTCTCCTGGATGGGCTCCTGCGCGACTTGCTCGCTCATAATGTCAGCGGCTGCCTCCCGCCATTCACCTCGAGGATTCGTCCAAAACTAAAAAGGCGTTATCGATGTTACGCTCCACTCTCAACATGCTGTCAACATGCTTACCATTGCAAAGGGATTAACGGGGTTGGTTCGATGTAGATGTGATAAGAGATAAATGGAACTGTTGGATGTGCCATGGCACAGGGCCCCATATTTATACCTCCCAGTAAAGCAAATAAACCACTACACCTGATCCCAATGTGCTCGTGATAACGTATCTTTTCCGCCAGCTGCCAGTGTTGCATCGATCAAATATTCTCAATAGGGAAAAGTAGGTTTGTTGCATGCTTCACGCCATCACTTCAGATTAATTATTACTTACGTCTTTTGATACCCCTCGGATCAGATTTTCTAAGAAATGGAGCAAAAGGAAAGCTCAATCGAATTTGATTTCGTGGACAATGACGTTTGCTTGACCTATCAAACCATTGTGAAATTCCTTCGGTTCTGAGCCACAGCTCGGTTGAAAAACAGGAAGTCCATTGCGTCAAAGAAAAGATCTGACCCTGATCTGAAGAACTGCCCGCTTCGAAGGGGAGGCACACGAGTCCCCAAGGCCAATTAACCCCATCTTGTATTCAGTTATTACCCTCTGCATATCAGTGGCAGCCTATCAGAAGCCGTGAACCTGTTGATCACGTACTACTAGCATACGATGCTTACACGTCGATAAGACCAAAGCGTCACTTGGACAACCTAAATCGGATTCATCAAAAATGGTCGCCAGTTGGTCGCCAGTGGCCACTCTCGCCAAGGGACCTGCTTAACGTGAGGCGTACGAGAGATATATGTGCATACCACCAACGTGCAAAGATTTTGTCCTGTTTTCCCCCACAACTCCGCAAAGTTTCGCCAGAAGTGTGAGCTGACAAGGATCATGATCCGAAAGATCGGGCTTCTTAACTTTAGCGACGTCTCTGCTGGGATGGAAGCATGTGCATGATCTCTCTTTGCCCGCTGCCACGTGTGGCCAGACGACTCGACAAGAAATGTAGGAGTCAATGGATCTCAGAGTAGGTCAAGAATTGCATTGACATACTGCAAAGTGTCAATTATGTGGGGCCAGCACCGGTCATTCAGGTAATCAGACCTTTGAGATTTGGTCGTCCCGCCATGTATCACAAGAATCAAACTATCGTACAATTGGAGAGTCATTGACCGTTAGAATATATACTGTGAAGTTCTTATAAACCGATTTCCTCTGTAGTTTCCTTCTCAGCCTCGAGTCTAGCTTTGGCTTCGGCTTTTTCTTTGGCAATTCGGGTACGGTAGGCAGCTGTGCTCCCCGTATTATCCAGCCACCATTTGCCCCAGGTTACGACCTGCATGAAACGTAATGCACACTCACTTCAACGACATATGTGGACGGAATAACACCTACTTTCTCGTTGTTAGGCTTTCTATTTGCCAGCTCTTCCTTGCGTTCGAGCAACTCAGGCATCAAATCGTACTTGGAACGATCGAGAGGCTGCCAGGATGAGTGTGTGAATATGCACCAATCGAAGTTAGCTTGTGTTTACTCACTCTGGCGAGCGCAATAGTCGGCGCCTCTGCTCCGCCTTCTGCATTGTCTCTAGACCGCACGAGTGTGAGCAGGCCGCACTCTGAGCAGTAAACGTCGTGCATGTTCTCTGCCCCTTGGCGTCCTTGCTTGAGTGAATTGAACATAAACTCGCGCGTGTGGACTCCTCGTCGAAGCGCCGTCCACACCCTGACGATCGTCGGAAATGGAACACGTTACTCAGAAGTAACAACATACCAGTCAATGAACTCGGTGTACTTTCCGCACCCTGAGCATTCTTCTGGAAGGCCCACCACCTTTGTCCCTCCCATGCCTGTTTCCTGGAAATCGCGGCCAACAAAGATTTGATTGAGCCTTAGGTACTCGTCTTCGGTGATGTACCACAGGTAGGTCTTTTGGTCTTCTTCGGGGAGATGTATGAGTTTTACGGGAGGTTTGATCTTATTCTTTGACTGATTGGCAAGTGGTGATGAGATGCAGTGAAGGATTCAGAGTGAGCGAGTGACTTACGGGGATGAAGGGGACGTCTTGGGTGAGGATCATGTTGAGGCTGATGCGGCAGGTGGTCGCGTCTTGACGGGGACCCGGTAAAGTATGTGAGAATGCCTAAGTATCCACTGGCATGATAACATTCCTGCGAATTCGGTTCAGAAATATTGTTCTCTGTCGGCATCATGAAGGAACGTCGTAAGTTGGCTCACGAGGCTGTGTCCTAGGGTTCAGAGTCTCTCGGATCATATCACCCATTGAACTTTCCGCAGCGCAAATGATGTTGTTACATACATCAATACGTCATGAGCGATCTCAAAGCGGATGAGTTGAAAGAGTCTGTCAGAGTCTAACCAAACGCAGACCGAATCATGTACATACATATTGATATTGATGCGCCGTTGATCGGGACCCGGTTCAATTGTGTACTAGTATACTACGGGTTAGTCGAGTTGTGTCAATGAAATACAGGCGATGCGCCCGGATCACCGAGAGGCAAGATGTGACTGAATTATGCGCCGCCTGTGCCTGTAGGTATCTCCGAGTCAGGAGTCAGGACGCTAGTTGGGTATAGTCTGACAGTGAACTCCACTATTCGGACGTTCGAACACGTCAGGATTCCGCCGTTTATTCCTTGGCCTTGGGGGTACGTTGAAATGTCTCAAACGCAGGGATGGAATCATCGTTGTGCGGACCCCCCCCCCCCTTGTATTTTATTGAAAAATGATTTACTTAACTTACCTAGGTTTTGGGATGAGAATCTTATTTCTGCTATCCTCCAGAGTTGGAAGAGGATGTGAAGCCTGAAGTAGATGTTAGAAGAGAAAACACTTATAGACAGACTTCTGTGACAAGCTAGCTCAATCCGTGGCTCCTGTCGAGCAACGATGAGGATTGGTAGACGGAGCCTTATTGTCGAAGGTCTTCCTGCGCCGACGCTTGATGCGGACCAGCTGCCATTCTTGTACCATCCGCGCAGGGTAGTCCGCTTGTCGAAAGGAGACTTACTATGCAAGATTGTACCCGGAGGTTGTTTTGGTGTCTCTATGGCGCGCGCATGGAGTGGTTGCGCCTCGACTCTGCCTATTGTTTTTACTATCAAAGCGGACCACGACGCTAGTACATGGCTGTCCCGGCGTGATTGGGGAACGAGGGTTAAGGACAAGCCTGGTTCAAATCCGGAGATCCGGGTCCATTCTGTTCCGGGGGTCCCCGAGATATTAGTCAGCAGGAGCTTCAAGGTTCGTCACCTTCCACGCAGTGTTTTAGCAGCGTCAGGGAACTGTCTGCGAAGATGTTAGCGGACGTTGTTGAGAGTCTCTCATCGGCGCTGTGTACCTCCACGGTGGGTTCGAGCTTGCGTGTCGTATGATGAATCATACTATGGTCTAGGATTCGAATGGAACACTCTCCCGGATTGCATTGTGAGGGCATGGTCCCGCATTGAGCACACCGTTGAGATGTTGATGTAGTTGGCCAACGTGGAACGCATGGTCGGATACATATTCCGGCGAAAGCTGTTGCTCGTCGAGTCCCTCATGCACGCGGACGGTATCATACGAAGGCATGCGCCGACTTCCTGGGCACTTTGCCCAAGAAAGAACTACTACGCACCACACAGTATCCACATTTGCAAGGTCGCTGTCGTGAACACGCACTTTCTCGCGTATATCTGCCTCCGCACCTCCGTCGATTTCGACACGACCATGCCCGGGCCCGACGCGCGCGGCAGTATTGTGACGCAGCCCAGGACGCAGACAATCCGGCTCTTCCAATGTCTCCAGCTCTCGAGCCCAGTGGTTCTTGAGGATAAGAAGCTCACCTTCCGTCGGTATGGCAAGGTCAGTCGTGAGATTGAGACTGCGCTGGCAACAGGCATGACGTTCACTGTTCAGATCTAAATTCGAGACTTTCAAGTTTAGGTCTGCGTATTACAACACTTTCACTGGCAGGGTCATGGGGAGTATTGCTCCAATAGATGAACGTGACGAGTGTGTAGGCCTTTAAATCCACATGCACTTCAGATATGCAATAGGTTCGTCCACCATTTCCTCAATACTTCCTTGGCACGGAGATTCGACAACCGCAGCCAAGGCACAATCACGCATCTATTATATTATGCTCCGGAGCTGCACAGCGTGTGCACCCCACGTGCTTTTCGTCCGTTCCGGCTCCGAGCTGTGCTACGGAGAGGGGCTCGGCACTGCTCGGCCGCAGTGGCTCTGCTGTGCTGCATGGCTTCGCACTGCTTCGCACTGCTTCGCCGAGTGCGTATGGACTTACTTACCTACCGTTGATCACTGTACTACTTTAGATTGCTCACTTCGTGCGAATCTGAAAACCACACTTTTGCATTTACCACAGGCGGTGTGCACCTACTGCGTCTTTCCTTCGCTTCCGGTTCGGATTCGTAAACTTTCGGAATCGGAATTGTAACTTTTTCGAAGATCGCCATAGGAGAACGGTGACGACAGTACTCCACCCACCACTCCTATTGCACGCGAGGCAGCGATGGGTGCTGACATGAACACCTTCAAATTTTTGTTTTCCGCTGCCGGTGAACCATCTGTGCATACTTTCCCACCGTCCGAAGGTGCCGCTTGTAGTTACAAGATTTCACAATCGATATACACCATTACACGGACAACAAACTTTGCATACGAATACACCACGATTAATTGGTGTTAATCTCGATTCATTTTGAAGCTTGCTCGGCGACAATCTCGGAGGCACGATAGTCCCAGTCTCCCGACGGGCCCCACTGCAAAAGCAGCTTGTCAAAAAACCCGGGGTGAAATAGGAGGATAAACTCACTTTAATGGTGCTCTCCTGGATGGGCTCCTCCGCGGCTTGCTCGCTCACAATGTCAGCGGCCGCTCTCGGCCAGCCACCCGGAGGAAAGTGCCAATACTAAAAAGGTGTTATCGAGGTTACGCTCCGCCCTCAACGTGCTTACCGCCATTGCAAAGGGATTGGTGGAGTTAGTTTGATGTAGGTATGACAAGAGATAGATGGAACTGTTGGATGTGCCATGGCACAAGGCCCCACATTTATATCTCCCACTAAAGCAAACAAACCACTACACCAGATCCAAAGTGCTTGTGATAACGTATTCCTTCCGCCAGCGGCTGCTAATCGGTCACTGAGGTGGTGTTCTCAATAGGGATAAATTTGTTGCATGCCTCACCCATCGCCTGAGATTATGACTTACGTCTTTTGATACCGCCCCTGGATCAGATTTTCTAAGAAATGGAACAAAGGAAAGCTAGCGCTCAATTCGATCTGAACACGCGAGTAATGATGTTTGCTGTTATGTGGGGTGTGTTGATATTGATGCGCCGTTAATCGGGACCCGGTTCAATTGTGTACTACTTCGGGTTAGTCGAGTTGTGTTCATCACAAAAAAAGCAGAAGCCTTATAACCCATTATATGATATTATATGATAAATAAACTGCATCATTTATACCATTGATTATAATGCTAGGTCCTTTGAGTCATTTTTGTCAGACCGGTGCAATTG
>JBBPNG010000442.1:0-22766 GCA_038091095.1 Leccinum incarnatum
GAACGACGCGACGACGAGGGGAAAGACAACGAGAGGACAACGAAAACAACAAGACGAAAACGAAGACGAGAAGACGACGTCACTCGACGATGACCGTCCCCGCCCCCGCCCCCGCCCTCGCCCTCGCCCTCACCATCCCACCATAATGACAACAACCGTCGCCGTCGCCCTGTCTGCCACCCTCGCCATCCCCGTCTCACCCCGACACAACGACAACGACGTTGATGACGGGCCCTAGGACCTATCCCCATCCCCATCATCTCCATCTCAGGGCGATGATACCATCGCCGTCGCGCTGTCTGTCCCCGTCCCTGCTCCCCCAGCGTGCAGAAGCGATCACGCAACGCGCACGATCGTGTGCGCTGCGTAGTCGCTGCTGCATGTTACTGTGGCTGTCATTCTCGTGATTCCCTCGCCTCGCCCTCGCCCTCCTCCTCTGCGTCCCCTCCTCTCCCCATCGTCATCCAAAGACGCCGACACGACGGATATGTGCCATCACCCTTGCCATCACCGTCCCACGGTGACACGACGGCGACTGGCCCTGGCCCTGTCTGTCCTTGCCCTCCCCATTCCTATACCCCTCCCCATCGACAACCATTGCCGTTGCCGTTCCCCGCCCCATCCCTATCCCTGTCCCCCCAGCGTGCAGATGCGATCACGCAACGCGCACAATTGTGTGCGCTGCGCAGTCGCTCTCCCGATTTCCCTCGCCCTCCACCTCGCCCTCCCCATCCTGTGAGATAGGCAACACAGGTGAACCCACAGTTAGTTACTTATTATCTTCGTATTCTTGAACATCAACTTTTCTTGATTCTTGGCTTGCGCGTTGGCGCGTTGTGATTTGTAAACTATTTTGTCGTTTCTCACTTACACCGTTTGACGTTCCATCTTTGGCACTCGGTAGTCAGCCATTTATGAAGGAAAAATAAATAAATTACAAAGTGGTATCTACGGTGGCCGGTGTCTCGACATCAATCACTTCCTAAATAAGTGCTGGCCGGCCGTTGGCGGATCATTTTTTGAGCGCGGCTGTCTGGCTTTCCATAAGATTCGGGGGACGGAGTGCGCAGAATTCCACATTTTCAAACTCCGTACTTCAACCACAATTGATCCGGCGATCGAGATTGTGCCGGACTTGGCAGCGCGTTACATAAGTCCTTGAACTCGCTTTCTTTCCCGGACGTCCCGATGCAACTTGGTACTTTTGCTGCGCATATAGTCGTCGACGGCGTTCCTCTGAAGGAGTATGATATCGTGTTTGAGAGTCCAAGAAAAGCCACCTGCTGGATTGCCTCAGAGGAGGGAAAGGTATGTCATATACACGACGCCACTTCTATCTCTTTCTGGCTTCAACTTTGACGGGCCTAGTCGTTTGGTGTGCAATGGAAATGTCACGAGAAGCGGCGCACCGCAGGCACTAGGGGGGATGTGACTTTGGACGGAATCTCTGGTGGTCATGAATGGATTCACCCTGGGATCTTGGGCAAAGGTAACTCCGTGACTAGGTCGAGCTTCGTATCTGGTACAACAAAGTGGGACTTCATGTTTACTCGAGTTGAGCTCAGTGGTAGGTTTCTGTTCTCTTTGGAATGCCATGGCCAGAGTTGAAGATGGGTTGTGGCACAGATAACGATTCCCTTTTGGAGAAAGTCGTCCCCAAGGACTTCGGCCAGATTTGTCTGAAAATTGAACGTGGTACGATACACGAAAAACGTCGTTCCGACGGTCGCGCTAGGGAAGAATACTCCAAAGTGTTTGGTGACAATAAATTTCACGAGAGATCCAAGAAAGCGACCGTCCATTGCGTTGGGCGAGTGCTGAATTCGCATAGAATGCATTTTGATAGCTGACCAAAATATCTTCTAGGATTGGACTGGGGAGAGACATAACAAGAACAACACATTCACAGTATAAATGGTATCTCATTCCCAATAATAAGCCAAGAATTAGTTTCATATTCAAGTATCAGCCACTAAGTATTACCTTCCATTTACAAGTATATCACGGAATGTTTGACGAGGATTCCAGGTGTACTGCAAGCTAATGGGATCGCCCCAAGGCCAGAAGTCGTGAACCGTACCACTTCTGGAGGCGAGCCGTCCGAATTGCACGATCGCATCCATAATCTGGAGGTACTTGTCTTTTTTCCGCCTCCCCTATACGTTCCATCATTCAATTTTTTTTTGTGACAGAACGAGTTGAAGCGTCTACGGGACCAGATTCAGCCTGACGACGCTGAAGATCGGAAACCTAAACGGGTCAAGAGAGAACACCTGGATGAACGAGGGTCAAGATCGCGTGTATTCGCTCCCGGGGAAGTTATCGATCTCACGTAGCCCCCCTCCATTTTTTTCCCTGCCGCATCGTCTCTTTTGCACATCGCACCATGGTCTGTATGTATTTGTAGCATTTTGATACCGTCAGAGGTTGGACTTGTCATCACTGTGATACTTATTGTCTGTGCCAGTCGAATGGTCATGTCATTTTCTGTAGGCGGTAGTTATGACCGCAATGCGTGCTGCCGAGCCAACTCTGTGAATTTTTCTGACCCCCAAAGTAGAGTTCGAAAGCACCATTGACAGAGGACTCCAACGGGTAAGGTTCTGACAAGGCCGTAGTATTAATGGTGGTACACGAGTCTTCGGATCACAAGAAGCATCTTGGATTCTCGTCGCATCACTATGTAGTACAACTTGGTGGGAACAGAAAAGAAAAATATCCGCGACCAGACAAGCCCAGGTTGTCCACCTTCCAGACTCCACGATATTCATTCTTATTTATACATTGCGAGAAATGCCTAGTAAAAGTCACCGTATGTCTCCCAAGCTGCACCCCAACACGAATATGCGTCATCTGTGTCGCGTCCAAGAGTGGTTTTACCAAAACCGTATACATTTCCCCAGCGAAGTTGGTATGCAGCTTGTATGTGGTCCGGGTATAGACGACAGGTCCAAGCCCGCCAAGCGACGAATTCAACATTGTCATAAGGGCTCATGACGCGAGAGAGGAAAATGGCCATGGCTGAAACGGTCTCTTCTTCAACGGTGGAGTCGATGACATTGATGTGAAACGTCCCCGGCGCATTCGGTCTGGAGATCGCAGGCAACTGAGCCGCCGCTTCAGTGGTATAGCCGCGCGTGTTGATGACGAGCGCGATGTGATTTAATGACGGACATTTCTGCAGAAGCTTGTGTACTCCGTTCGGTGTGATCCCACCGAACATTGTGTCGGGTCTGTTCCAACCTGTTGACTCGTTAACGGAAAAAAGTTCGAGGTATGGCCATGCCGATGCGAGTTCCAACAGCGCGCTATCCGTAAGGCCTATACGACACTGGATGTTGAGGTCTACGTGACGGATGTTGGTGAATGTGGAGATTGGCCGCAAGTCTTCGAGGGTAAGAACGGGGTACGAGGCCCAGTTCTGGGCAACACTCCTGTCAGACTGATGGTGCAACTGCAAGCGCTTGACGGAGCGGTTGATACAAGCTGTTTCAACAGCCGCGAAAAACCGAGTGACACTCTTGGAAGGACAGTCACTAGCATATAAATCAAGTTCCGTGATGACAGGCAGCCTGATTTGGGCTAGCAACTTCGAAGTTGTTTCCAAGGATCCAGAACTGCGTGAGAATTTCAAGCGCTGCAAACTCGGGAAGATGAGGGATGCCGATGAGTTGAGAGCAGCAATGATGTCATATGTATCGATCAGCGCGAAGGAGAGCTGGGTCAACGCAGGAAATCGGGAGAGATGTTCTATATCGTGAGCGTCCAAGCTGAATTCGTGACAGTCCAGGACATGAAGGTCTTTCCATGGCCAACTAAAGACACTCCGATTGTCGTGGAACTTGAACTTGCCGAGATCTCGGCTCAAGGTGATGTTCCTGAGGTTCGGGTATAACTCAGAAAATGGCTGGAGACAGTCCTGCACGGAGCACAGTCCGCCCGCCATGGGAACGGTGATGCGAATGGAAGTAAGAGATGGGTTACGCTGGTGGGGTGGCGAACACACGATTTTGTCGGAGAACCTGCAAGTCAAAAAACGGAGATTGGGAAAGAGTGCTAGGTCCAAGACGAGACCGTGACCGTTGCAGTTGATTTGTGGGGAGACAGAACCCCAGTCAAATCCTGCATCGAAATGCACTATGCTCCGGATGCGACGTGTATAGCTTCGGAGGATATCCCACTCGGCTTGACTGAGCGCTCTGAAGAATTTATGCGTCTTGCTATACTGGCGAGAGCAAAAACGATTAGATCAATATCTGATAAGTTGATGGACAATAAAAACAGACTCACCGGGGACAGTCCCCTTTGACAGGATGCATCCGGAAGACACCGCGCTACGGGAGACATGTCTCTCAAGACTGACCAAAGGATGTCCAATGCTGGTTCTTTGAATGCGCGACACGTCCTAGCTAAAGCGGCCATGTCTGGATTGTCGGAGATTGGCCATGGCCTGCAGTACGAGGGCGGATGAAAGACATGATGGAAGATATCCAACAGGATCTCAGGTATTTCAAGAGCATGATGCATCGCTGCGAGTGTAGGAGAACGTGAAACGTGAGTCGGAATGTTGATAAAGACCGAAGGCGCTAGAACGGTGAGAAAGATCTAGCTAAGGACGGTGCCGTTAATCGGGAGCACTCAAATCAGCATGTCGTGCTAAATGACTATCGAGCGACGGTACTAGCAGGGTAGGCCGAACCATTGATCTGTTTACCATCATGAAAGGATGGACATCGGTGCAGATTAAAAAGAAAGCACCGGCGGTCCGGGACCAGGTTTCCCACCTTCAACTTCCTGGTCCGTGCACACGAACTGACTGACCACTTCCTTCCCCTTCGCGCAGTGACGAGCGCGGCTTCTCCGCATCCTCCTATCCGAGGTGGTCTAGCCGAGCACGTTATAGCGCATATCCTGCCATATTGAACCTCTCGCTGGCTTTCCGGAGCTCAACAATCCCCTCAACGACCGACCTTTGGTTCGCAAAGCTCTCCCATCGCCCGATTATGCCCATCGAACTACTTCACACCTGGTACTCTATTCTGACCCACCAGCCGGACCATCTTCTCATTGCGCTAATCAGCTTGAGGTTTTTTGGTCTGTATAACTCTGACTTGGCCCTCCTGACCCGTGATATTCCCTGGGACCTTGTGTAGCAGCGAAACCCAAACTCTAATGTTATTCGCTGGCGCTCCAAAAGAACGGGATCTTGTGTTTACTAGAACAAAACTTACGGGTAAGTTATTGTCTTCTGAATGGGCCAGGTCGGAGATACATGACACAGACGATGACTCCCTACTTGAGAAAAATATCAAACTTCGGCCAGATCTGCCTGACAATTCGACGCGGTAAGATATTCGATAGCGCACTCGATCAAGCCGCACCATTTCAACATCTACATAGCTTGGGTTTCATGGAATGACCAAGAAAGCGACCTTCCATTGCGTTGGGCAAGCGTTGAATCATGCGTGTGTCTCAATAACCCATCACAAGATTTTCTAGACTATTCCACTCGTCCTATCACACTCGCCGACCTCACACGGGCTTGTCTAGCGCAATCGACTCCGAGTTGCCTTCCCACACGCACTGTGACGCACCAGCGATTCAGCGAATCCAGATTCGTGCAGAGACAACAAGCTCTACGCTCTCTCAGTTGATCGTTCCGTTCCTGTAGATATCTCTAGTAGTCGAGATTTCACAATGTATTGTCCTTGCCTCATTTCGCCAGCAACGAAAGCAGAAGGGGATATTATGTAAACACAAAGGCTTCTTGGTTACGTGTTCTCGAGACGCGTCGCGACTCATGACAGAAACACACCTTTGGACTTTTTCATTCTTTCCTGGACCACCAGATGCAACTTGGGAATTTTACCGCGAACATTCTCGTCGACGGAAAACCGTTGGATGAATATGACATTTTATCCCAGAGTACAACAGAAGCCACCTGCTGGATCGCCTCAGAGGAGGGAAAGGTACGTCACATCACGTCTGTTGCTTGTTCATTCTAACATTGGCGAGCCCAGTCGTTTGCTGTTCAGTGGAAATGCCACGAGGAGCAGCGTATCAAAGGCAATGATGGGCGTGTGGTTGTGGATGGGGTCAAGTGTGGATATGTAGTGATGTGCCCCGGACCCTTGGGCACAGGCGACACCGTCAGTCTATCGGAATTTCTTGGGCCTCAAACGGAGCGGGATCTTGTGTTTACTAAAATCGAGCTCACCGGTGAGTCCTTGTCCTCTGAACTTAGGAGGTTGAAGATGCACTGTGACTAATGCGCAGCATAGACGATGATTCCCTTCTGCAAAAAGATATTCCAAAGAATCTTGGTCAGATCCGCCTGGTTATCCGACGTGGCGAGTTAGTCAAGAAATTACGTGACATAACAAGGGATGATTGCTCCATCATGCTTGGCGACAATAAATATCATGAAAGGGCCAAGAAGGCGACCATCCACTGCATTGGGTAAGTGATGAATTCATGTGACCTGTTGATAACAAAATTCTTTCTAGGTTTGGGCCTGAAAGAGCCAGGAATCTCTATACGCATTATTGGAATATAGTCCCTGATGACGAGCCAGGATTGACTTTTGTGTTCAACTATCAGTCGCTCAGTATGAACTTTTCATTTCTATCTGTATCGCAAGATCATTGACGAAGGTTCTAGGTATATTGCAAGCCAATGGCATCGTCCCAAGGCCAACAGTGAGCAATGCCACCGTCGAAGACAACCAACCATCCCAATTGGATGATCGTATACGTGATTTGGAGGTAGTTGTCCCGTTTCTTCGCCTCGTCACATACATCTCATCCCTCCAATCATTTGTTTTTGTGACAGAACGAGCTGAAGCGTCTGCGGGATGCGAGGGCAAATGATTCCGAAGACCGGAAACCCAAACGGTTCAAGAAAGAAGAAGAGCCGGATGTACGGGGCGTGTTTGTTCCAGGGGAGGTCATCGATCTCACATGACTTTTTTCGTCTGGTCGAGTATGTCATCCCCCGTCTATTCATTTCTTGGACGTGCACTTTTGTTGTGCTTTTTGGGTCTCAGATGAGAGCTATACTAGTGTTGAGACCCACATATATGAGAGGGGTAGCAGTGCCGCTACGACAGGGTCCGCTGATGCTGAACTACTATAGTCCTTACCCATAATGACCTACATAATTTATCTACGTTCAGCTAAAGATACACGATCAATCGAATTTGTACATGCAACAAGTCTTTTTCCCCCTTGACTTCTCCCCCCAAAAAGAAAACACCCGCTCGGATCCTAATCCACACCGAACGGTTCAAATTTCATCAAGTTTACTTGTGCGCCTGAGCCTGTCGTGCGTTTCCAATGATAGGGACTTTGGGTGTGTTAGGATCAGAGATGGATTAACACGGGAAGTACGGTAGCAGAGCGCGAAAGCAAGCTTCAGATACTTAGATTGGATCACTCTACTTGTTTCACTCTGACATACTTGAGATCGACTCGGAACTCATTGCAAGAGGACTCCGAAAGATGACAACTTGGCAAGTAATAGTGGCAACCTATCAGTGGATTATCAGATACAACAGATTCTTCATAAAATGAAAGAAGATAATAATAGAGAACTGGGGAATAATCGGGTTGTACATGCTACGATTACATTAAAGCGACAACCGATTCGCAACCTTTCTTCCCATTTGACAGCTTTTGGGTTCCAACCGAAAGCGATGAACCGTGCGTATGTGTATTTACTTCTTGTGGACGCCAATCACCGAATCGGCCGCATATCTTGGGATGACCTGGACAAACGATGAGGAGGGTGCTGCAAAATGGATTAGGCGCAACTTACCTTTGGATCATGAAGCATGTTGAACTCCTCCGTAGCATCGCGTCCAGCATACAGCAAAATTGCCTTCTCTCCTCCTGGGTGATCTGGCAAGAACGATGTGACATCGAGGACTTGCCCGTTCACGATGACCCAAACATCATCCTTCTTGTTGTGCTTGGCAACATCTGCAGTCGTGAATACCTTGGTCGCTGATGATGCGGGGGCAACAGCGCTTGGTGTCGAGGGTCCAGGGGTAGTTTGTGAGGCAGAAGGTTGAGGTGCAAGTTGCCCTGCCAGTGCGCCAAGGCGACCACCAGCCTTCTCAATAACGGCACCCGTCGTTTGGAGAAGGTAGGCAGCTGCCGAGTCACCAGAGACGCGTCCAAAGACAACACATCCCAGCAGCGATGAACCACCGAGTCGGTTGGCACCGTGGACACCACCTGCGACTTCACCAGAGGCGAAGAGACCCGGGACTGGCTTCCCATCCTTGCCAACTACTCTCGATTCGGCGTCAATTTCAAGACCACCCATCGTGTAGTGGAGAACAGGTGTCATGACCGCAACATTGAAGTAGTCATTCATAGTCCAGTCTCCAGACGAGAAGAACTAAAAAGACATGTTGGCGTGAGAGGACAGACACATCGACAAAAGTAATCACCTTCTTGCCAAACGGGTCCTTCTTGGCCTTGACGCCAGCATTGTAGGTGTCGAACGTCTTCTTTAGGTATGCAGGGGAGATGCCCATCTCCTTGGCGAGCGCCTCGCCACTCTCGAATCGTTTCATCAGGCCTCGGCCAACATAGTGCTTGCAATGCCATTCAATTTCGCGGGAAGCCTGGCCATTAAGAACGAGACGGATGGGGTACTGGTGAAGAGCGACACGTTAGTGTGCTAGATGAAACGACCATTGCAGACGAGATACCTTGCCATTCTCCCACATCTTACCAGTGACGTAATCACGGTGCTGAAGTTCGTCCACAAAACGATCACCGCTGTTGTCCAAAAGGAGACCACCAACACCACGGAGAGCTTCTGCAGCAAGGAACTTGACTTTGGCGTCCGGCTCGTTGGGGTCGACAAGACCTGTCGGGTGAACTTGGACTTTCTCTAGGTCGATCGCACTAGCACCGATGGCCATGGCCATCTTCTGACCATCACCGGTACAGTGGTCGCCATTGGTCGTCGGAAGGTCATAGTATTCGGGACGGTGCTTTTTCAATAACGAATCCGCAGTGAAGTCTGCAGCGTAACCACCAGTGGCCAAGATAACGGGTCCATATGCAGTCTCGGTCTTGCCGTTGCGGACAAACTCGGCACCATTTACAGCGCCTGATTCATCCTTGAGGAGTCTGGTAACACGGGCCTTTTTGTAAATCTTGACCCTGGTGGGTTGACTTATGGCCAAGTCCTCCAAACGTTCCATCTGGGCATAGGTAATAACCTAAGGAATTTGCAAGTCAGCACACATGTGTAGTTACAGACCATCGAAAAAAGAGCACCATTCCAGGGAACTGGGCGTTGCCTCGGTGTGTACGAGGCTGGCTGTGGCCACCAAGACGAGCGACCTTGGAAAGGTCGAGGCTAAACTTGTTCTGCAGCCAGTTCACCGCATCACCCGAGCGCCCAGTGAGAACATGAATGAGGTCATCGCGGGCGAGTTCGCGAGCCTAGAGCAACGAAACGAGATGAGATTCCAAGTTTTAATAACACTGGGAAAGCGCTTACGGATTTCTTGGTGTCTTCGAAGAAAATTTTCGCATTGTCAGGAATGCCAGCCTCTTGTTGTGTTTGTGTGCCTGCACCGTTGATGCCGGAGGTAGCTTTGGTGGAGTTTCCGCCCATGAACCTGAGGCAGGTCAACACACTGTCGCGTTTCGGTAGTGGGAATCACCCACCCTTGTTTGTCGAGGAGTAGTACGTTTGCACCACGCTCGAGAAGAGTGTGTGCTGCAGAGAGACCTGCGAGACCACCACCGACGACGATGACCTGAGCCATTGGATTGTGAAGAGATTCTAGGGATGATGGAGGATGGGGTTCAAGTTGCCGGAACGCCGCAACTCCTGATTTTGATGTAGTCAGCCGACAGCCAATCAGAAGCTCCGTAAATGTCCATGTGAATTCCGACGGTACGGATCCCCTGTGCTCGTGATTTGTATACAAGTCTAAATCACAGCTACACACACGTCGCAGCAGTGCCGGACAATGTCTTCTACGGTCATTTCCTCTCCTTTCTTCACCGGCTCAATCACCACCAGTCCAGGCACTATATTCCCTGTTGGCTTCCCATTCTCCACATCTCCGTTCTCGAATATATTGCGGTGGGCTTCCACGTACGCCGGGTATACGATGTGTTCCCAGTACATTGGGGGATCTCGCCACAATGATCCCTCTGGGTTGAATTGGACTCCAAACGGATAGCCACGGGAGAGCGTTCCGTACGAACGAGCGAGCGGACCCGCGGATAGTGCGGGGATAGAGTGGTCCAGGTGTTCAGGTAGACGATACGCCCGACGAACGTGCAGGAGGTAGGCGGAGGTTAAGCGTATGGCATTAGTGAGCGCGCGGGGAAAGCGTCAATCGCCGAAAATCTCAGCTTTCCAATATGATCGCGCTCTTACCTGCTGTGTGGTATCCGTGTCGTTCGTGTCTCCTCTGCTTGAGCACGTCGTGAGGCACTCGCAGGAAAAACTTGACGTCTAGTTGGTCTACAATCTCCTACGCAGCGTCAGAGAGAAAAGTGACTCTGCCAGGTGATCGCAGTATGATCACCTTGTCCCAATAGAGCAAAAACCCATCGAGTAGTCCCCATATGATGCGGATCCCCTTCTTACGCTGTTCCTCTTCAACTTTTTGAAAGCGCGCCTGTAATTCTTGGTAGGCGGAAACAGTGATAGGGATGTCCTTCTGTTCGTTTAGATGGTCGTGACTTATATGACCGAGAGGGATCTCTCCATTCTCCTTCACACCCTTTAGGAACTCCCGCAATCGGGGCCAATCGATAGCTCCTTGCGGAGCGTCCCAATCTGCAACGTTATGGACTGGGTGAATTGGAACCAATTCTTCGGGCTATCGAGGAGCGATATCGCTCAGTCTCAAGAGAGTCGTGCTGAGCCAGAGGAACATCCTTACGGGAGCAAAATCCTGAGTGACCAGTCAATACATCTGCTTGCTATCATATCATGCACTTACGTCCTGATGGATTATGACGCTGTTTGGTAGGATATCTCGAAGGTGCTTTGCGAGGGTCGTTTTACCCGAGCATGTTGCTCCCCTGGGGGAGTGGGATAGTGAGTAAAGAACATCTCGATAGCGGTTATGCTGTAATACCCCACTCCGACGAGAACAACTCGATTCCGAAGCTCGCTCATCCTGACAAACACTGAAAATCGTCTTGTACGTGGGGTGGTACACTTACAATGACTTTGTTCTTTCTGTCAATCGACACGGAGGGAATGGGAGGAAACTTGATGCGGTCAAGTGATAACACCGGGCCGACCGATGCCGAACTCCCTATCTAGGCGGTTTCCACGAAATGCTTGCCCTGTATAGTACAACAACATCGAATACAATCATCCAGAGTCCCTTGCCATCCTGCCACTCCTCAACGACTTCACTCTACTTCGAGCTGCCCCATCCGAACCAGCCACGTGTCTTTTTCTCAGCCTCGCGTGCTCGGCGCACAACCTCTTCCTTGCCCTCCTCGATCTTTTGCCCCGAGCGATCGCGGACGTCACCGATCTTTTGTTCCGCAGCGTTCTTGAGCTCGCCGTACTTGGCCTGTGTATCGTGGGCACTTTGCCGTGCCCGCTCTGTTATATCAGTGCCGACCTCCGTAGCACGTGTCTATATCCGTCCGTCATTAGTCGTTGTTCCCGATGATGACACACGTGGTGGTTCATCTTACCTTGGCCTGATCATAATCTCCCTTGACCTTTTTTTCTGCACTTTCCAACTTGCCCCTGGCAGATTCCCCAACGTCCCTCACCTTCTTCTCCGCTTCGTCTTCCTTGCGTCTCGCAGTTTCGCGATCAACGCCGGGCTGTCCGCGGGTGTAGTAATAGTACAATCCTCCGAGGGCACCAAGTGCAGAGAGGATAATGATGGTGTTGCTGCCCTCCGAACGATGCTGACCATCTGGTGTCGTTGCCAGCCTTCTGGAAGCCTGCCATCGCGCGGGTCAGAGACTTGGCTCAGGACGGGGGGAAATGCTTACAATTGGCTTGCGGAAGGCTGAAAGGTATACTGTGGGGCGCGCGGAACGAAGTGCGAGTGGGCGGTACATGGTTAAGATGTCCTGCATGAGGCAGAGGCGTTTATGTACCCTCCTAACGATCAATGACGTCAATTATAGTCACGTGTAATGCGTGGGAAATATAGACATTGACAACTGCGGCGGTCGCGCGCGTTGGTTCTGCCATGGCGAGCGCTGCTGTATGTTCGTCTCTTTCTTTCCTTCCACCGCGTCTGACGTTCTGCTCAGCTTCGTCAGTTTACGTTCTTCGACATCGACCCAGTCAAGGACATCCACGACCCATCATCCTCGCCAGACTTGTTCAGGGTACAGTTTCGCATTGACTTGTGATGCACTCATATTGATCCCCGACCCTTAGAATGCCCTCGAAATATCGGCTGTGACATCTTCTTCTCGTGGCTTGGTCGTCGCGGACATCCATGGAAGCGTCCATCTTCTTAATCAAGCCTTTGTTTCTGTCGCGAGCTGGATCGCGCATGTCAGCGGAAGGGTCACTCACATGGTGGAGGAAATGGGGATTCTGATTTCTATTGGAGTGTGTGTTCGTGTCATTCAGCATACGTTCCAGCCTGACTCGCTGCCTCGCCCAGGACGAGGATAACGTACGCTCGTCCGTTTTGAAAATATGGGATATCGGAAAGATAGACAAGAGGACGGGTGGGCCTGTCCTCCTCCGCACTGCTAAAGTACAACCAACCGGCAAAAACCACCCTGTATGCTCTTTGTGTTGCATATCCCGCGTAGGCTCACTGTATCCTAGGTCACTACATTAGCAGTAACGCCCACCCTTTCGTTCCTTTCCATCGGCCTCGCAGATGGCACAGTTCTTCTGTATCGACATCTCGACCAATCCCTGTCATCTTCATCCTCATCTGCCTCCATCCCCAAACCTCGCATTATTCACGAAATTACGACCGAGCCAGTTACGTTTTTGGCCTTTACCACTGCACCACCATCGGTCTCGATGGACCCATTCTCATCGCCTTCTGTCCCGTATCTATCTAACCCTACCTCTGCTCCGATAGCAAATTCCCCTCCAACGCTGGCGCTTGTTATTGTTACCACCTCTTCTACTTATGTTTATCCGATCCTGCCCAAGGTTTCTAGCCCTACAGCTGTTCTTGTTGACGAAATCGGCGCAGGACTACGTTGTGCTTGTGTCGATTGGAAAGCCCGTTGGGTTGTTTTGGGAAGAGAAGAGGCAGTAGTCGGTGTGGGCAGCGGTGGCAGGCTGGGTGTGGTTAGCTACGAAGGTCAGTGCGGACCCATCTTTCGTGCATATACTCGGATCTGATTGTCACGCCAAGGGCGCAAGTCTTCTTTGCACACCCATCTGAATTACGTGGTCGCGGTCCTCCCCACGTCGACGCCTGCCTCCGCGACGCTTCCCTTGAGCGCTACAGCAAAGGCTCCTGGCCCACGGCAACGGAAGATGACTTCCGATACGTCTTCGCTGTCAAATGTGGCTTCGTCAAATTCTGCGAACGGGGCCCCTGACCCAGATGCCGCGCGCGTCGTCCTCATTGACATGGAGAACAAGATGGTTGCATATGTCGGGGTGTTCGAACGAGGTGTCCGAGACGTCGTGTCCGCTTGGGGGTCTGTTTACATTCTGAGTAACGATGGAACGGTCCGTGTCTTTTCAACCGCATATAGTCCTCACCTTGACTGAACGATACATGCAGGTGACGCGTTTGGCCGAGAAGCCGACCAGCACCAAGCTCGCGCTGCTGTACGAGAAACACCTTTATACCCTCGCACTATCGTTTGCGCATACACAGCACCTGGACACGACAGACGTACATCGGCATCACGGCGATTATCTGTACGAAAAAGGCGACTACGAAGGCGCGATGAAGGAGTATTTACAGACGATCGGTGCCGTCCAGGGCAGTTATGTTGTGCGAAAGGTATTATCGTGCCCTCATCTCTTTGCTCCCTCACTAAGTCAGCCGCATATATTGGCTTCTAACCACAGTTCCTCACGGCCAATCTAACCCCGCTGTTGATGCTCTACCTGCAAGAACTGCATGCACACGGACTGGCGAATGCAGAACATACGACCCTCCTCCTCAACACGTACGCCAAGGTGGGTGACGTCGCCAAAGTGGATGCATTTGTTCGCAGCGAGGGAAGGATCGTCGGAACCGCCACGTTCGATGGTAAAGCCGTCCCTGGTGAAGGGACGAGCCGGGAGCCTCCATTTGATCTCGACACCGCGATTCGCGTGTGTCGACAAGCAGGATTCTTTGAGCAGGCGGCGTACCTTGCGAAGCGATGGGGCAGACACGAGGATTATCTGAGGGTCGTCGTGGAAGACATTGGTTCTGGAAACGGTGACATCAAGGTGACAGAAAAAGGAGACAAGGGGAAGATAGAAAATGGGTTCATGGAAGCAGTTAGGTATCTCAGAGAAGTGGGCGGGGCCGGTGTAAGTTTTGCGTCCCGTATTCTTTCCGCGGGCGACGATTGACCCGTATTCTAAACCTTCAGGGAGAATCAAATCTCGCTCGTTATTGCCGTGCGCTACTGGACAACCTCCCGAATGAAACCACGCAGCTGCTCATCGATCTGTGTACTATTTCTGGATCTCTCCCACCTTCTGGGAGTCCTCAGGCCTCCGCACAGGGAACGTCGGCGCCGTCGTATATGGCCTTCCTCGCGCTCTCAAGAGCGCCTGCAGTACCCCCTACGTTGACGGGCAGCGACGGAGCAGGGAAGAAGGTGGAGGAAAAAGAAGCAGAAGAAGATCTGGCGACTGCTTTAGCTGGAGCACCTAGCACACAATCACTCGCGCCCCATGCAAAATCTGCGAGTGCCCCGGGAACGCAGACTCCGCCAAGACGACCTTCTCCGACGCTCTTCTTTGCCCATTTCGTGGACCATCCCGCATGTTTCACTACGTTTCTCGAGACGGTGGCACAACGGCGATGGGGACAGATGTTGGATAGTGCTGGTGATTTGGAGTCCGACGCTATCGCTGTTGGTGCAGGCGAGGATGAAGAAGCAGAAAAACGGGACCAGGCTGCGGTGTGGAATACGCTTCTGGAGCTCTACCTCGACGAGGGTGTCGAGGAGGACCAATATACTCCATGCGAGCACCAGAAAGCCTTCCGACTGCTCTGTTCAACCCATCTTCCGTATGACCTCACGCACGCGTTGGTGCTTTGCTCTAGCCACCAGTATACACCCGGACTGATTCTCTTATGGGAGAGGATGGGCATGTACGAGGACGTGCTACGGTTTTGGATGGAGGAGCACAATTCTGGCAGGACGTCGAGGGCGGCGGAGAGTTTGTGTGCAGGGTCAGGGTCTTCTTCGCCATCGGCGCAGGTCATTGTGGCGTTGCGCAAGTACGGTCTGGACAGCCCACACCTGTACCCGCTGGTGTTGCGCTTCCTGACGTCGACCCCTGCGTTGCTGACGGCACACCAGGCGGATCTGGAAGCCCTGCTGGAGCATATTGAGAGAGAGAAGATCATGTCACCGTTGTCGGTCGTGCAGGTGCTGAGTCGAAACGAGGTGGCCAGCGTCGGGCTCGTCAAGGGGTGGTTGGTGAGGCGGATCAAGGAGGGTATGGAAGAGATAACGACGGTACGTCTATGGTGACGGTAACGATGACATGGATGATGACGCGCTTCCACAGGACCAACAACTAGTGGCATCGTACCGCTCGGAGACGCGCACCAAGCTGAAGCAAGTCGAAGAGCTCGAGGACGTGGAGCATCCGAGAGTGTTCCACGTGACGCGGTGTTCGCAGTGCAACGGCCAGCTCGACCTGCCGAGCATTCATTTCATGTGTCATCACAGTTACCATCAGCGGTGCGTAGTCTCACGCGTTTCCCTTTGTCACTCCCCCTTGTCCTCCATGACGTGAGCTGATTGAACCCGTCTAGATGCCTGTTCGAGAACGAGACTGCGTGTCCGCTGTGTACGCGGCAACACGGGGTGATTCAGGAGATCAGGAGGAACAACGAGCGGTTGGCGGACCAACACGAGTTGTTCCTTGCCGAGGTGAAGGACCATGGGTTCAGGGCCGTCGCGGGCGGGTTTGGCAGGGGTTGGTTGGGCATGGGACCCGTGGTTGGCGCGGGTGTAGGTTTTGGGGAGAGTGCGGGCGTGTTGGGGTGATGATGCGATCGTCGATTGGTTGTTGAGAGAAAACGAGCTACACGTGTGTTTTTGGAGCACATTATTTGTTGACGGTTCTCAACTGATGAAGAGATGTTTTACTACTCCAGAGGTAAGCGTTTGATTCAAAATGTAAGTAATTCATCGAACGCCGGTTCCCGTTACTGAGCGCGCATGTCCGTCCTGTTTCACATCGTGATTCGCACTACGGGAAGAACACGGGCTAAGGCCTTGAAAAGGCGACACTTGAAGTCTGCGACATGCCCGGGGATTCGCCACCCTAAATTTTCCTTGCAACCCTTCCCTTACCTCGTTCAAGTTCTTACCACTTGCGCGCACTCCTACACCCTACACACAGTCTTACCACCCATCTAATCATCATCTTCGCTAGTCATTGACTCATACCTCACAGTCCCCCACGCCCTGTCTGAACCGCAACAATGCATCGCGCGCTTACAATCCCAGAAATCTTGTTGAATATCTTCAGCTATGTCTTCTGTCCGCCTACGTGCCGCAAAAAAATTGAGGTTTGGCCACGCAACAAGCATAATCCTGACATGGTGACCTTAGCCAGGACGTGTCGTGCATTCAAAGAACCAGCATTGGATCTCCTTTGGTCAGTGTTGGAAACCATGGCCCCTATAGCATGTTGTCTTCCGGATGCATGCAATAAACTATCATACGTGAGTCGATTCCTCCCATCCGTCAACTTAGCGCAACATTAATGATTATTGCCTTCTATCGCCAGCCCTTCCAGACACGTAAATTCTCCAGACCGCTCAGTCAGGACGAGTTGCATGTCCTCCGAAGTTACACCCGCCGCGTCCGGTCCATAATGGATTTCGATACGCAATTCGACTGGGGTTCTGTCCGTCCACAAACAATCCGTGAAGATATCATCCAGGACCCACTCTTTCCCAATCTCCGGTTCTTAACTTGCATGTCGCATGGAACCGTGTCTTCCCCACCACACCAATATTCTCCAACTCTCGTTTCCATCACAGTCGATGCAATGAACGGACCGCGCTTGGTTGGGGACTGTCTCAAGCCATTTTCGGAGCTGTATCCCAACTTGAAGAAGATTATTGTATCCGCACAATATGATAAACATTCTGACTGGCACGGTCCGCGGGGCGCCTTTACGTGGCCATGGAGAGACCTTCAAGTCCTGAGTTGTCCCGAACACGAGTTGGATGCGGATGACCTCAGACAGCTGTCCTGCTTGCCCGCGTTGACCGAGCTCACCTTCTGGCCGAGCGATACCTTGCTCATTGACATTCCGAATCTCAGCTCACCCCTCATCTTTCCGAACTTGCAGAACCTGGGATTCTTACGCCCCTCTTGCAGCTTGGAATCATTTTCGGGGTTACTTTCCCAAATGGAACTGCCGGTCATAGCGCATCTCAATGTTCTTGATGCCATGCGCTTCTCTTCCGAGAGCGTCAGTTCGTTTTTGGCAACTGTCCAGAATGCTAGCATCAATCGCTCCATCGAGCACTTGGCCTTGTATCACTTTTCTGACGCACCTTCTATGCATTCCTGGGACGATAAACCTGTTCTCACTCCTGACGACTTGCGCCTCACCATGGCATTCAGCAACCTCCGTCATCTAAGCCTCCATGTCGCGGGTCATGTAGCCATTACTGATAGCGGATTGCTGGAGCTCGCGTCGGCTTGGCCACAGCTCGAATATATTGCCATCAACGACGAATTAGGTTGGAACGGGTCAGAAACGGTGTTTGGAGGGATCACCCCGGACGGGCTGGTTCAGCTCCTGCAGATATGTCCATTGCTCAATTACATTGCTCTTGCCATCGACACACACGGGTATACCACTTCCGACGATGCGCTGGATCGGTTGCCTACTGCGAGCTCCAGATCAGACTTGCAAACCATATTATTTCGCATTGACGTCCTCAACTCCATCATCGAGGACGAGTCCGTTCCTGCCATGGCGAATTGGCTTGCAGGCTTCGTGCGCCCATACCCCAGATTTAACTTCCGTGCTTGGCGGGTTTGTGGTTGCCTGCTATACTCGAACACCGAGCGGATTGCATACACAGTCCGCTGGGAAAAAGTATATCGCGCTGTTAACACCATTCTGGGGCGCTCCAAGGAATCAGATTCATTGTGGCGTGGAGATTGGCCGAGGGGTGTTTGCGGTGTCTAGGCACGTTCAACGCGCAATTTGGATCTACGAGTAGTAATTTTGACTCCTAGTTTGGGTCTGTAGGTCCCCGCTTGTACTACTACTACACATCCACTATAGGTACAACATAACGGTCCGAAGAAAATACTAGCTATTTAGTATGTTGCCCCTGCGTGCTCATGCGACGACAACCGAAGGTGTTTCTACGGACGGTGTGAAGATCATGTTTCTCACTGGAAACGAGAGAGTGCGGGGCCCGGGCGTGTCAGGGTGATGGTGGCGATATGTCCGAGGGGATGCTGGGATACTAATTACTCGCCTTGTTACGTATGCGATCGTCGATTGGTTGTCGAGAGAAAATGAGCTACACGTGCCAGTGTGTGTGTTGGAGCACATTATTCGTTGACCGTTCAAGAGATGTCTTACTCCAGATTACTCCAGAGGTACGCGTTTGATTCAAAATGTAAGTACTAATTCATCTAGAACGTTGATTCCAGTTACCTGAGCGCGCATGTCTGTTCTGTTTCGAATCGTGATTCGCACCACCTCAAGGCCTTGGCCCGTGTTCTTCCCATTGGGCACGGAGGGTGACAGGTGTAAATCAAAGGTGAGACAAAGGCGAGACCTGAAGTCTGCGACATGCCCGGGGATACGCCACCCTTTTCCAACCCTTTTCCTTACCTCGTTCAAGTTCTTACCACTCGCGCGCACTTCTACACCTTCAACCACTGGCACCTAATCATCATTTTCGATAGCCATTGGCTCACACCTCACGGTCGCCCTGTCTGAGTTACAATAATGCATCATGCACTCCAAATTCCAGAGATATTGTTGAATATCTTCTGTCATGTCTTCCGTTCGCCTTCGTATCATGGACCTCATCCTTGTCCAAGCCACCAGCATAATACTGACATGGTGACCTTAGCCAGGACGTGTCGTACATTCAAAGAACCAGCGTTGGATATCCTTTGGTCGGTGTTGGAAACCATGTCCCCTATAGCAAGCTGTCTCCCGGATGCATGCAATCAAGTATCACGCGTGAGTTGCTTCCTCTCATCCATCAACTTAACGCAACACTGAATAATGATTGCCTTCTATCGCCAGTCCTACGAGGCACATAAATTCTCCAGAGCGCTCAGTCAGGACGAGTTGCATATCCTCCGAAGTTACACCCGCCGCGTCCGGTCCATAATTTATGTCGATATGGGATTCCACTGGAATTCTGTCCGTCCACCCACATTCCGTGAAGATATCATCCAGAACCCACTCTTCCCCAATCTCCGGTCCTTATCTTGCAGGTTTTACCATGGAACCGTATCTTCTCCACCACACCAATATGCCCCAACTCTAGTTTCCATCACAGTCGATGCAATGAACGGACCGCGCTTGGTTCGGGATTGTCTCAAGCCATTTTCGGAGCTGTATCCTAACCTGAAGAAGATTACCGTATCACTTGATACCGATGGCAGATCCTTTGACGGCGACGGTCCGCGGGGCGCCTTTACGTGGCCATGGAGAGACCTTCAAGTCCTGAGTTGTCCCGGATGCGAGTTGGACGTGGACGACCTCAGACAACTCTCCTGCTTGCCTGCGTTGACCGAGCTGTCCTTCTCTCCGAGCGATACATTGCTCATCAACATTCCGAATCTCAGCTCACCCTTCATCTTTCCGAACTTGCGGGACCTGGGACTCTCACGCCCTTCTGCAAGCTTGGAATCATTTTCAGGGTTACTTTCCCAAATGGAACTGCCGGTCATAGTGAATCTCAATGTTGATGCCATGCGTTTTTCTTCCGAGAGCGTCAGTGCGTTTTTGGCAACTGTCCAGAATGCTAGCATCAATCGCTACATCGAGTGCTTGGACTTTTATCACGAGTCTGACGGATTTTCTATGCATTCCTGGGATTCGGAACCTGTTCTCACTCCCGACGACTTGCGCCTCACCATGGCATTCAGCAACCTCCGTCATCTAGACCTCCAGGTCGCGGGTTATGTAGCCCTGACTGATAGCGGATTGCTGGAGTTCGCATCGGCTTGGCCACAGATCGGATATCTTGCCATTAACAAGGAATCAGGTTGGAACAGGCCAGAAACGGTGTTTGGAGGGATCACCCCGGACGGGCTGGTTCAGCTCCTGCAGACATGTCCATTGCTCAATTACATTGCTCTTGCCATCGACACACGCGGCTATACCGCCAGTCCCAGCGAAGCGTTAGATCGGTCGCCTACCGCGAGCTCCAAATCACACTTGGAAACTTCCACACTTCGTATTGACGTCCTCAACTCCATTATCGAGGACGAGTCCGTTTCGGCCATGGCAAATTGGCTTGCAGGCTTCGTGCGCCCATACCCCAGATTCCACTTACGTGCTTGGCGGGCTTGCGGTTGCGTGCTATACTCGGACACCGAGCAAACTGCATACGAGGACCGCTGGGAAGAAGTATATTGTGCTGCCAACACCATTCTGGGGCGCTCCAAGGAATCAGAGGATTCGTTTTGGCGTGGATATTGGCCGAGGGGTGTTTGCGGTATCTAGGCACGTTGCGCAATTTGTATCTACGGATCCAGTGATAATTTTGACTCCCAGTTTAGGTCTGTACGGACACGATCCCCGCTTGTACTACACATCCACTATAGGTACAACATAACGGTCCGAAGAAAGTACTAGCTATTTATCTTGCCCCTGCGTACTCGTGCGACGACAAACGAATGTGTTTCTACTGACGGTGTGAAGATCATGTTTCTCACTGGAAACGAAGTGACCATGGTTAGGCTCGTCATTGATGTTTGAAGCAACGGGTCAAGGAGGGCATGAAAGAGATTGCGATTTCTCCTTTTTGCTTTCTCGCATCCGTGACCACATGACGACGACGTACGAAGCGCTTTCACAGGATTGAAACGAGTGGCATCGTACCGCTTGGAGACGCGCACGAAGGTAAAGCAAGTTGAGATTGTCGGTGTTCGCAATGCAACACCATTCCGTGTATCATTGTAGTATTCATTATCATCAGCGGTGCATCGTGTTGCTCTTTTCCACTCTGTTTCTTTCTTCCTTCTTTTCTCTCTTTTGTGTTCCCTTTTCCTTGACAAGCCCGTCTAGATGGGGACCGCGTGTCTGTTGTGCACGTGTCGACATGGGCTCCTTCAGGAGATCAGGTGGAGCAACGAGCGGTTGGCAGACAAGCACAAGCTGTTCCTAGCACACGCGAAGGAGCATGCTGAGGCCCATCGCGGGCGGGTTCGGGAGGGGATTGCTGGGCATTGGGCGCACGGAGTTATAGTGACACGGTCACGGTTATGTTTGTCCTCCGGAAAAAACGAGTGTGTGGTCAATAATCGTGTCCTTGCACCTAACTCGGGTGCTGCAGGGCATTCCGCGATTAGCTCCACAGGACTCTCACTCGACTCGCTACAGGTGCACAGAGGAACGTCTCCAAGGAGTAATAGAATGACCGCGGACAGCCGCTGCTCACAAGTCCATTTGCCCGTCATGTTGTCTTCGCTCATCAGCGAGCCGGGTGGTAAGAGCTAACTCGGGGGTCGGCCTTGGCCTGCTCGAGCAAGTCCTCGCTGTGTGCGGCGACCTTTGAGGGGTGGCGACGGTGTTGACCGCCAGAACGAGTGGAAGATCAGGCGAGTCCGCGCCTGTACTCCCGGCGTGGGGGCTTGGTCTGCGGTGCCTGGACCCGGTCTTCCTCTTCCGCCTCGTCCTGTTCGTTTTCATTTGTGCCATGTCTGTCCTCATCCCCGTCTTCATGATGGAATGCGCCAAGCAGTGCATGTGTCTGCTCGTTGTGGTCGAGTTGACGCCCGATTCGCACCCGGTGTCACGGTAACACCCGGCCGAAGCGGCACACCGAAAAAGGTGCAACCGTGCAAATAATCATTCATCACTGCCAATTTATATGCGTCTGACTATAGACGGTCACGATCCCCTGTCTGAGTCGCAACAATGCATCGTGCGCTTTCAATCCCAGAGATCTTGTTGGATATTTTCAGCCTTGGCCAAACGCCGTCAATCATGACCCTGACATGGTGACGTTAGCAGGACGTGTCGTGCATTCAAAGAATCAGCATTGGATACCCTTTGGTCGTGTTGGGAACCATGTCCTCCGTAGCACGGTGTCTTCCGGATGCGTGCGGTGAAGTATCACTCGTGAGTCGATCACTATCAACTTAACGCATTCACTGCGGAAACGAAGAAATGACTGGATGGGGTTAGTGTACAGATACAGCGTCAAACAAAACCCAAACGGGAGTGAGACAACCAGTCCGATCTGACCCGTCCGAAGCACGAAAAGACGCGATTTTTGTACCTTATCCAGAGAGAGTTAGTTACAATGGACCATACGTCGGACAGTAGATTCGCAGTTCATCCAGACTATAGTTTGAGTCTAGATATATATCCAATCTGGCACAGAAAAGTATGGATAACTG
>JBBPNG010000443.1:0-22761 GCA_038091095.1 Leccinum incarnatum
GCTGCCTCACAATGCGCCCTGCAGGTACACGAGCAGAAGTATCAGTGTGAAACCATGTTTGCCAGTGGTCGTATATATGATGCTGTGCAGCATCTTCTCGATATCATCAACTCCATGAACGAGGATCCGAAGCATGATGACTTGATCACGAGTTGGCTTGAAGGTGTGTTTCTGCGTCGTTTCGTAGCACAGAATATTCAGGCCCCGCCGCATCAGAATTTACGGACCGATGTGTAACATGCCTTCGGGCCATCGGAGACGACGCGTCAAGTGCGGAGAAGCACGTCGAGGCATTCTCAGCCTACTATGCTATATTATCGCTCACCCCATTACCTCCCAATACCGCGTTGATGGGGTGGGCCAGGACGGGACTACGTTGTCATTCAGCCGATGGGATATTGGGAGGCGCAAACAAGGTATGGTGTGGTTCGCATGGTCGTTCAGAATGTCTTGACAGTTCTCGTGCGTGCCATTCAGTTCATGTTTCCAAAGTTTCATCTTTATCGGGCGCTCTGTGATGTTCTTGAAGAAGATGATCATGTCACACAAGCGATCAAATGCTTCCGAAAGATGAAGAATGAGCTTTCAGAAGAGACAGATGCCCTCGATGATAAATGGGAACTTGGTGAGTAATTGCATTGGCGACACAACGAAATCTGAGGAGCTCTCCAGGTTTCCAACAACGTTGTTTCAACAGGCTTGTGAGCCATGCTGACACAGTCATGGACTGAGGACCATGACGCCGCAGCACAATGAGATGCCGCTCATGATGTAGGACGAGGGGAAGATGGGGTGGTTGAGGGAGCGGGTTGTCGATGAGTTTGAGTTTGAATTTGTTTGAGATGTCTGAGGGTCTGGGGGCGTCGAGGTTGGGTACCAGTGGTGAGTGCCAGTGGGACGGTGTCATGTCAATATTCATATTTGCTGTTTCTCGCCGTATGCTCTGATGCTATGTACGCACACATATTATATATGATGACATTGAAATGCTTCGTTGACAAGTAGTACGACAGCGATCGGTAAATGTTGTCGGATGTATGATGCAAAGAGTAAATGCGTCGGAGTGAACACGTGCATTGTCAGGTGACTCGAATATGATGGCGCGATGAGAATTTTCAATTCTCTGTATACCGCGCTCAAACCTAGCCTACCAAGTATGTCTTCCGAGGTGCGCCCGACGAAAAGGAAGAGGGTCGAAGGTGAGCAGTATATACACGGGCAAGGTCATCGGTGCACTGGGTAACTGACAAGAGAAAAAGGACCGGACCCGGGGGTGGACAGCCCACGCGGACAGCTGGTGGACGCATCGGCGAGCAAAAACAATGAACACAAGACCACGATCGAGATCAATGTTGAAGAAGCCATATGGTTGGTCAAGTTTCTCCCCGACGGGAAGCATGTCGTGAGCGCAGGAAGAGACGGAAAGATCCGACGATGGAGAGTTGTTGATGGCAAGGAAGTGGGCAAGCCAATGGAGACTGGAAGTTTTGTTGAAGACGTTGCAGTCTCACGGGACGGAAAGTGGATCGTGGCTGGGACGTCGAACGGCCGAGTGACGGTGTGGAACGTGACAGACCACGAAAAGGTGACCGACTTCCACACATACAGCAATCTGAATGCAGTGGACATCTCACCGGACTCGACAAGAATCGCAACCGGATCGTATGACAACACGCTCTCTGTCTGGTCACTTTCAACTGGCCAACAACTGCTCGCCCCATTCGCACACGTCCATTACGTGTCCGCGGTCAAGTTCTCGCTCGACGGACAATTCATTGCAATAGCCATACAGTATTCCGAGTCTGGCGTCCGAGTCTACGACAGTCGCGACGGCCGACTCCTTGCTCAATTTCCGATTTACGTAAGCCGCGGATTGAACGGATGCCTCGCCTGGACGAGCGATGGCAAACAACTCCTCGTCTTGTCCAGGGAAGGCGACATCCACCGTCTCGAGGTGTCTACTTGGACAACACTCTCAAAATGGAACATTCGCGAGACAGGTTGCGCAAGTTTTATCGCACTGACACCCAACGATAGGTTCATAGCAACCTCCAGACATTCATCGTTCTCACTCTGGGACGCTACATCGAACCAACACCTTGCGATGGTCAAAATGCCTGGCCCCAATTTCGTCTTGCCTATGGATATCTCGCCAAACTGCGACATTGCGGTTGCTCCAGAGAAGAAAATCATCCTTCGACATCTTTTGGATATCCTTCCTCCACACTACCGCGACAATGTGAGACCTCTATCAGATATAATTACTGACTCCTACATCTCTAACTCAATCAGATTCTCTTGGAGCCAGAACCCCGCCGCTCAAGGACGGAAACCGTTGATCTCGGAGATACGGTAGAGCACCTGGATGTTCGGAAAGCAAGTGAAAGTGCGTTCATTATCCGGTTGACTGCCATGTACTGTTATTCACTTCCGTCAGCAACCAGCATTGCGAGTCTTGAGGAAATTATTCAACAACTCCGTAACCAGCTTGCTTCATCCGACAGAGACAACCGGTCCCTTCGCGCACAGCATGAAAGCATAAGTAGGTTTTCTCTGTCTTCATTCACACTTCGTTGACAGTCACCTTTCAATATGTAGAGAATCGATTGGAGGAGAATGTAGCAAATCTACAGAAATCAGCTCAAGGACTCCGCGGTCAGCTTGCGATGACCAACCAGGAAAAGGAAAGCCTCAGGGACACAATCCAATCTATTCGGACTCGAGAGGAAACCTCCAGTGTGTTCAGTTCAGGTTTACTCCCACCTCCTTGACAATTGATTGCCAACGCACAGCCAATCAATTCAACGAGACCGCCCGATCACTACGTGCAGAACTTGATGCACAGAAAATGAGTTCGGGTGCGCTTATCATCAGCCTGACAGTGGATTCACCCTATCTTACACTATCCATGGCACGAAAACTAGCTGACCTCGAGAAAACCGTCCAAGAACTCACTAACCAGCTCGCTGCCTCACAATGCGCCCTGCAGGTACACGAGCAGAAGTATCAGTGTGAAATTATGTTTGCCAGTGGTCGCATATATGATGCTGTGCAGCGTCTTCTCGATATCATCAATTCCCTGGACGAGGATCCGAAGCACGATGACTTGATCATGAGCTGGCTTGAAGGTGAGTGTCTGCGTCGTTTCGTAGTACAGAACATTCAGTCCCCTCCATCAGAATTCACCGATCGATGTGTAACACGACTTCGGGCCATCGGAGACGACGCGTCAAGTACGGAGAAGCGCCTCGAGGCATTCTCAGCCTACTCTGCTGTATTATCACTCACCTCCTCGCCTCCTAATACTCTGTTGATGGGGTGGGCCAGGATGGGGTTGCGTTGTCATACAGCCGATGAGGTATTGGGAGGCGCAAACAAGGTATGGTGTGGTTTGCGTACGTTCAGAATGTCTTGACAGTTCTCGTGCCATTCAGTTCATGTTTCCAAAGTTTCATCTTTATCGGGCTGTCTGTGATGTTCTTGAAGAGGATGATCATGTCACACAGGCGATCAAGTGCTTCCGAAAGATGAAGAATGAGTTTTCAGAGACAAACACCCTCAACGATCAATCACAATGGGAACTTGGTGAGTAATTGCATTGGCGACACAGCGCAATCTGAGGAGCTCTCCAGGTTTCCAACAACGTTGTTTCAACAAGTTTGTGAGCCACGCTGACACAGTCATGGACTGAGGACCATGACGATGCAGCATAAATATAAACTCGTAGAATATCCCCCACAAAAAAGGTAAATTGATTGCGAATCTGTTCCCATCCCTTTGGTGTACCTTAGCCAATATCTTCAGACATTCGAATTGACTCCAATTGTTGTCGGAAGATCCTATGTTTAAATTAATAATAGTTTGTTCAAGTTAGATGAGAAACAGGCTAATGTTTGCTGTTTCTCGTCGTATGCTCTGATGTATGCACACATATTTTATACTTGATGATATTTCTCGCCTTTTTTTCGTCGAGATGACAGGGCATTGGCACGTAGATGTCTTGGCGCTTTCAGGACGAATCTCCTTCCTCGATTCTTATACGTGTGTGCATGCGCGTATGTTAGGATCTGTTTCGGGCCTCACCTCGATCAATCCATTCGATCATACTACTCGAACCCTCGATCGACGCACGCGAACATCGGACAACACAATTTTGAACGTCCATAGTCTACTAGAATGTGTGAGTTTTACTAACACGAAGCGAGCGAGCGATAGACAGACTAACCCAAGCATCATGCCGCATACAACAGCTCCGGGCGTTACTAAAGGCACGGAGTCGGCAATCGGCAGTTAGTGTCGCACGACAAACCGGCGGCAGGGAGAATCGAGATGGGCCTACGTATTACTTGGCTGCCGATCCCGCTGTCGGCAATAACGATCGTACCTACTTACATATTTGGCCGGGCAAGCGAAGCGAGACGTCGGAGAGGCAGGGGTTATGGTACTGAGGGTAAGCATCTTGAAGGGATAACGGATCGAAACAGATACAACGTCACGTACTGTACTTGCGACTCGGAGGATATGAGTCAACGTCCGGCGCGTTCGTCTCTCGGACTCTGTTTCTGGACAGGGCTACGTTTTCGCATGTCATTCTTTTTCTTTTCTTTTCTTTCTGTTTCGGAAGAGCCTTCAAATAATCCCGACTGAGCCCAGATCGTAGCTGGCGATCCTGCTTGAACTCGTTCTTTTTTTTTTTAAAAAAAAAGGAGGTGGCTGTACTGTTTCTCCTCTCGCCTAGGTGCCAGACCTCAGGGGTCACCCCAGTCGCGATCGCCACAAGGGTTGCGAGAACCAGATACGGAAGGGGATAGAGCCATCCTGGCTCGCGCCCGGTGACCAAGCAGTATGCCACGGTGGCTGGAGAGCGAGTCGACTAAGTGGCCAACGCCAAGCATGAAAAGAACGTGGCGTCCCGTGTCTGAATCATGTCTCAGAGAGAGAGAGACATCCCCGGAACCCACCGACGCCGCATCTTCGATGATGACAGTGCCGGAACGACTTTGCTCGTGCGCGACAACTTCCAACTTGAACAAAGTTAGACGCTGCTGCAGATCTCGATGCCGCGGCCACGCACTTGGTAAACTGGGCCCTGAGACTCGTATCAGCTAGAATACAGAAGTGGAGCCGCGGTAGGTGTGTTTCAAGACACGTGCAGCGAACCCGCGGATCTGCGACATGCATACTTACATACATATCGTATCCAATTCGAGATATTCGGAGGCAAAACGAATTCGATTTTTTTTCGATGCCGTACCTCGCACCTTCCCCCCCCCCTTCCACGACACTACGACGGGACGGAATGTATCAGAAAGTGAAGAGATGTGTGGCACATGAGAAAAACAAACCACGAGGACCGTCCATGGCCGTTAATTATTTGTTGTATGTTTCGCGTCGGGCATCGCTAAGCCCCCTCCGCCGGAGCTCGAACCTCGTCCTTGGCCGGATAAAAGGAATATCCCTGCGACCTTGACTACGCAGGATCCATTTTACGTACTCTTTCCTCGAGTTGATCATGATGTTATCTTCAGGGCCAACCGGTTTGAGAACGACACAGGTGTTCTCATTGTTTGCGATGAGACCGGAGAGTTGATGTCCGTAGTCAGTTTCGATGGCAACTTCCAAGGGTAGGTCTTGCAGGATTTCTTCCCGTACAAATAGAAGAAGGCGGACAGCGTGGAACGAGGCATGGCAGGAATTAGCGGGGGAGTGATGATCATTATATGATCGTTTTTCAAATTTCGAATATTCAGCCCAGTCAATCTCAGGAACGGTCCATTTTGGCGAGAGATGCTACTAGACCGATGGTAAAGACCGACCATCGAATGTCATTCTATTCGATGCTTGATCAGATATGCTATCTGGAAAAACACTGCTCACGCGCTCACGGACTTTCGCGGCAAGCCGGCGCAGATGTCTGGTATGATTGGCATTCTTATAATAATGAAGCATTCTACGTGCTTGAGGTGGTGGTCGGAGGTCATACAATTCGGACTTGTGAAGGATGTCAGCATCATAGTTGATTCGGATCATATTTGTGGAACGTACAAATGTCTCCGAGTGAATTGTTGGGCCCCTGAGACAACGGAGATTTGAGCAAACATATTCTAGTGCGAACGAACGCATCTGTTCTCAGCGCGGCAGTGTCGCGTCGCCGGGATGTCCTGGACAATATGCCACGGTCCTCTTCGAGATTGGCACAGTGGGTGACACCCGGAGGTCGGTGGCATTGATTCTATTGCACGGCCACCCGAGTATACGGCATACATGCTAGGGGGACTTGATGCAGGGTCCATCAAGACCATCCTCCGCGGGAAACTGGAGCTGGCTATTCCAAAAGATTTAGATTTACTGTCACCGTCACTTGCCCAAACTCGACAAAAACGAACAGATACGAACCCACGGACCCAACGGGTTAAGTAATGAGACTGCCAGCGCTGCCGAAAATTCCAGCGATTGTCGTGGAGGCCACGGAAGCAGACCAACTGCGGGAGATATCACTCATGAGTCATGGACAAGTTCGGTACATCGGTTGCTGAGAAGGACTTTATTATCGTCGGCGTGTCGGTTGCCATCATCCTCGCACACCGCCACCGATGTTCACATGTCGTTGGAATACGTGGACCCGTGTCGGGCCCCTGGGATTCCTGCAATTGCACTGGTCGTGATTTGGGGCTAAGAAAAAACACAGCGCTCGTGATCCGGCTTGATGATGACTGTGAGTCCTAGAAGAAAATCACAGCATTAGTGATCCGACAAGTGCAATGACGATGCAAAGTTACCCACGAGACAGGCCTGAGAACGCGTGCTGTGGGATTCGGAGAAGGAGGAAACCCAATGAGATGGCCGCCGGGCCCGGAACTGTGAAGCAGAGACAACACGGTTGTCTCTGATGGCCGCAAGGAATGGCTCGTCTGCGCTGTACAGTCACGGTGACTGCAGCATTGAGTATCGTTGTGAAAATGAGTGGGATCTATTCACCAAGATTGGTATCGGAGTCGCCAGAATCATGCGAATCAGATTCCATTCTACTCGACCTCCCTTGGGAATGACTAGTGCATTCCTGAGACCGATTTCGCAGAAAGGGTCTAGAGCCGGGGATACACGTTCGTGTCGGGACACGGCTGTGGAAACGGGCAAACCCACGACATGACCAAGCACTGACGGTGGCGGTTCGTATATCACTCAGCCGCCTTCAACTCTGAACTTCATCTCTCCCATCATGTCCAACTCACTCGATCTCCTCAAGCAAACCGGTACCGTCGTCGTGTCCGACTCGGGCGACTTTGAATGTAAGCAACCCGCTTCCCATCGCGAACTCCTCGTCGCTGATCAGTGCACCACCATCTTATCAGCGATCGATACCTACAAGCCTCAGGTGCGTCCCGATTTCATCTACAGAACACGTCACATAATCGTGAACCGAACAGGATGCGACAACCAACCCATCCCTGATCTTGGCCGCCGCCAATAAGCCCGGTTACGCACGCCTCATCGACGTCGCCGTCAAGTACGCAAAAAGCAAGGGCGGTTCCCTCGAGGAACAGGCCAACGCCGCTATCGACCGTTTGGTATGAATGGAAGCTCTCTCTTAGATTTGCCGCCCTTCACACCACCACCCCCTTCATTTAGCTCGTCGAATTCGGAAAAGAAATTCTTGCTATTATCCCCGGCCGTGTCTCGACGGAGGTCGATGCACGTCTCTCCTTTGACAAGGAAGCCACCAAGAAAAAGGTAAACTGATCTCGATCGTGTTGATACGTAATTTGGCAAACACGCTGATGCGGCTGTTCGCTTTCTTCTCGTCGCATCGTCCATCCAGGCCAAAGAACTCATCGCCCTATACGAATCCGTTGGTATCAAGAAGGATCGTGTTCTCATCAAGATCGCATCGTCGTGGGAGGGTATCCAGGCCGCCCGCGAACTCGAAAGGGACGACGGCATCCACTGCAACCTTACGCTTCTCTTCGGCTTCGCTCAGGCCGTTGCTTGTGCCGAGGCCGGCGTCACGCTCATTTCCCCTTTTGTTGGTCGCGTAAGCACACTTCTTGTTTCTGTTTGGATCTTTCCAACGTGTGCTTGACGCATCTTTCCATTTAGATCCTGGATTGGTACAAGAAGTCGACTGGCAAGAACTACGAAGGAGCTGAGGACCCTGGAGTCATATCGGTCAAGAGGATCTTCAACTACTACAAACAATACGGCTACAAGACCATCGTCATGGGGGCTAGCTTCCGTAACGTACGTGACAAGCCCAACGTTCTCGGTCTGCTGTCCTGATCTTGACGACGCCCCCCAACATCATGGGCCGATCGCATTCCCTGATTGGTTTCCGACAGACTGGTGAAATTCTAGCGTTGGCTGGTGTCGACTACCTGACCATTGCGCCTGCCCTGCTCGAGGAGCTCAAGAAGTCGTCGGCTCCTGTACCCAAGAAGCTTGACGCTTATGCTGGTGGGTGTCTTCTCCTCGATACCATGCTGAAACGTCACATGATTGGCTGACTATCCGTCCGTCCCTGTTTTCCCATGTATGTGTGTGTTATGTGCGTTTCATTTCATTATCTGCACCCCTTCTTCTGCCCCTTTTGCATCTTGCCTTTTCCACATTCCATTTCCGTCCATGGCATCGTCGATGACACCGCCGATGGCGTGCTTACACGCTCGCGAACGACGGACGGTTCTTGTCTTCTCTTGATCCAACAGCGATCGAGAGCATCGAAAAGGTCACGTACGTCGACAACGAGCCCGAGTTCCGCTGGTCCCTCCTCCAGGACCCGATGGCGTTTGACAAACTCCACGAGGGTATCAAGAAGTTTGCAGAGGACGGCGAGACGCTCAAGGACCTCATCCGCAAGAAACTCAGCGCTTAGACTTAGATTCGCTCCCTCCTTTGTAGTATACATGCATACATAAACTCTCCCTTTTCTTCGTAGCTTTCTCCGACGATGGTTCTCCTGCCTTCTTTTGGATGTATAGTAGAGTGAAGAAGGAATTAAAAAAGCAACATTGCCAAGACTTCATGAATGTATGAAGGAACTAACAAAAGAGCGAACGAGTGCCAGTGGCATCCATGTGACTAGATCCGAGTTGTTCATTTTCGGGCAGGTTGCATCCGCGTCCTGTCTCGATATTCAATCATATCGTGATCACTGCTGGCTCATCATTATCATCGACGTCGATTCTCACCATTGCCATTACCTCCGTCTGCGTCGCGACAAGGGCTGGGGTCTTCGACGGCGACGAGTCTTCCATTCCATACCAGTGTGATTAGGTAAATATGATCGATCATCGACGGACGTCGGGATTCGGGAGGCGGGAGGGGGTTGCAATAAATATTGTTGCGATCGGATGATGAGTCGACTTGTATGACGTACAAGTACGTCTATCAAAGAATGAACCGTCTAAATTGAAACTTTGTCCCTCAACGCCCCGCCGCCGACGTCCGTGAAATGGACGTAGTATAAATCCTACATGGCATGCTTCGGAAGAACGAGTTGGCGAGTTACGCCGATTCATGAATGAATGAAAAATAAATATGTCCATATATGCACGATACTTTGTAAGTATGAGATGTCGGACGACGAGTTAGTATGTACTATGTTGTGAGGTACGATTCAGAGGTACGATCGGCAGGCGAGCTTATCATCATCTCGATATCCATCATATTAGTATTTCGTCATTCGTCGTCGTCGTCGACAACCCCGTTCGAACCTTCGATTTACTCAGTACATATCAAGTAATCGTGCACTATTCAAACTTTGTCAATGTTCGACGTTCACTGATGCATATCATGAATAATCATTAATTGTGCATACACGCAACGCGGCGACGCCATGGTGACGCCGGGCGCAGGCGCCACCCAGATGACATACGTATATACTCATGACATGTGTGCATCATTAAAATACGACGCCGACACCGAAGCGATATGACAATGATATCGCGATAGCCTTACTAGAGCGAGGCGAAGCGAACACTTCAATCGAAATCGATGGAACTTTATGTTATCATTGAACATCGTGCCTTTGATCCCTTTTTTGTTCTTTCCTTTTGGTTAGACTAGTTGGCTACTTTTTTTTTTACGACAGGCGACGGGAGAACGTCCGAGTCGTGACGTGCGAAGTAGTCTAATGGCGTTTCGGCTGAAGCTGCATTGTATGTAACGTTTCCAAGGTCTTTCTTCAAGAAGAATCACATCGAGGCATCCAGGCAATCGGGCAAAAAGAAACAGCAGCAACAATTAAGAGACGGAGAAATGAAATTCGTTTTGTTTTGTTCTGACAAAAAAAGTACAATTGGATCACATTGTGAATAATTATAGCAACTATCGTACTACTTACAATGCGAGAGAGTTGGAGGATGGAATTGGGATTGGAAATGGAAACAATTTAATCGATGATGAACGTCACATGCAAAAGGGATACTTGAGAGAGTCGTGGCGGGAGAAGACGAAAAAGAAACTGAGCAAAAAGAACGAGAAACGAAGTTGTCGGGAGTGGGAGGTGCTGAAGGACGATAAGTCAATACGAAATTCCTACAGTAAGTAATATGGTTAAAAAAATACGCACGATAGAACGAGGTTCAGCTATCGGTGATTGATTAGAGCTCAGACACCCCCAATTCCCACTCTTGCCTCGTCACACACCCGACAGCCCGACACACCGGGCACGACACCTCGACCAACGGCTGCGTCTTGTCTTGACCGCCCCAGCCCGCAACACGCTCCGCGCTGACTAGACACGCAGGGTGGAACGCGTGGGAGCACACGAATTCATGTTGTCCGTTGTTCTCGTGATTATGACGACAAGGCAATGGATGGATGGTCACTTGCTTGGTCAATGACGCGCAAGGGTCGGGGCAAGGGTCGTCGTCGCAAGGTCCAATGCCACAACTCGTATCCGAGCAACGCAGACCCTGTTCTCGCTCTCGCTGCTCGACGCGCTGTCGCAGCGAAGGCCCAGGCGCAGTGGGGACGGTCCATGTTTTGGGCTCCCTGCGAGGAGGCATGGATTGTGCGGCTCGGAACATGCCAGGAATGAATGGGAAGGTCGGGACGGCGCGAGGACCACCAGTAGGAGGCGCAGGCTGAGGTCCCGCTGCTCCAGGCGCTGGCCTGGCTTGTGGTGGGGGTTCAGGCCGAACGCCACCGGCGTGGGGAGCTTGCGGACCTGCAGCTGGAGGCATAGGGCCCTGGCCATTAATTACCTGCGGGATAATGTTTTGCGTCGTACGCAAAAGGCTTTCGATAAACGATTGTATATCTGGAGCAAGCCCATTGGGGTTTGGAGCACCATTTCCGCCAGCGGCCCCGGTGTCAGGTTCTCCATTAGTATTGGCGGCACCATCAGCAGCTTGGGCATTATCGCGGCGATCACCTCGTTCTTGTGGAGGAGGACCACCAACAAACATATCTAACCCTATCGTCAACATATCAACACCTGCATCTACAAACGCATGCTCCTTAGTCAAGCTCAGCATAGACACAGCAGAAATGACGTACCCTGGTTGCCTCCACCGGGATTCTGTGCTTCAGGCTGTCTCAGGGGTATTTGGATGGCTGGGAAAGATAGTATAGGGATTCCAACGAGGAATGGATTGAAGCCCGGTGGCTGTGCGCCAGGTTGTCCAGCGGTCGGTGGTGCTGTGGTACCGGGCGGTACCGGAGCGGTTGCAGGACGGACACCCGCATTCAGATGGACGAAATTCATTGGGGGCGCAGCAGGTGTGCGAGTACCACCAGGAAGAGGCTCGGAAGGAGCTGCTGGTGCAGCCTGAGGATCGGCTGGCGTGGCGTTAGGGACGGGGATGTCCGGCCGAACAGGGACAGGGCCGGCACGGTTGAACGGGCGTCTAGGCCGGGGAGTATAGGTAAGGTTCTCAGGATCGATGTTGAATCTGCAGGTAGGGCACGTTGCTTGCTTTGCCCTCGTGAACCACGGCAGCAGACAAGATGCATGGAACACATGAGCGCAGGGGAGGGCGATGATCTTGACCTCTTCGGTAGACGCTGGGTTGGAGGCGGACGTACTCTGTGATTCGGAAACGGGGGGTGCGTCAACCTCCATCGCTTGATTCTCCGTGCGCGTTTCTGCCTGTCCCTCGACTGGCGGTGGCGCTCCACCTTCTGAAGAATGTTGACCACTGAAACTATCGCCCTCGGCATCTAGTAACGTGTCCCAGCAGATGGCGCATCCAGACGTTCCTTCATTGGTTGATTCCCCAACGTGACCTCCTGGCGCCCCTCCAACACGTTCTAATCTCTTCACGAGTCCCGTAGGGACTATCTCTAGACCAGCCATAAGCTTTTTCGCCCGCTCAGGATCTTCCCGTGCCTCTTCTGAGGCTTGGAACTCCTGGAAGAACGCTTGAAAAGATGCAAGCAATTCCTCTCGGGTAGCTGCATCCATACCAAACATTCCTTGTGGCCCGGCTCCAGCCCCAGCCTGGGCGCCAGGGACTGGTCCAGTCCCATTACCTGGTTGAGGCCCAAAAAGCGGTATGGTCAAAGTAAATCCTGCTGTTAAGACAGGGACACCGCGTGGCGGATGACCGGGGGGTGGATTATTACCTGCAGATGATGAATCTGCAGTAGCCTCACCGGTATGTACGCGGTCGGGCGGTGCGTCCCCTGCAGGCTGGTTTCCCCCACTGGGGCCTAGGCCGAACAGGGGAGCAAACAAGCCCGCCGGAAAACGGGGTGGTTGCTGCGGTTCAGCATTCTGTGGCGCTGTGTTGCGCAGCGGAGGGGGGGCACCCACACGCTCTGAGGGGTGGCGACGGTCTCTGTCATCGTCTCCATCATCATCAACACGGGCCCGACGAGTGCCAGTGATGGGTGCGATGGGAGGAGATGTGGCTTCATCGCCCGTCCGAACGCTTTCGGGGCCTGCGATGGTGGTGTCCAGAATAGGTGTTCCTGGGTCAGGAGCGTCGACGCTAGTGTCCGACTCGTCCTCTGAGTAGGTAATGGACTCCAAGTCTGGCATCGATTCCTCGTCCTCGTCGCGAGGGGAATCGGTTTGGGAGTGATGTGACACGTCAACGTCGGCAAGTGGAGACACCGCGGGTACTGAAGGGATGGGTGCGGCTGGACTGGAATCAGGTGTACCACCGACAGAATTCAGAGGTCTGTCGATGGATGGGACGTCGTCTCGTGAATGGCTGTCTCCCTGCTGCTCAGAACTCGGATTATGGTTGTTGGCGAAGGCGTGATTAATGTTTCTGAAGACGTTCTGGAGTGTGGTTCTTCCGAAGTTAAAAGTGTGAGATAAGGGATGACCGCGGGGATGATTGATGTCTTGTTGGTCGTTATTCATGGAGATGGTGGTGGTAAGAGAACAAGAGTGGTCCACGTTCTTTGTAATCGTTCAGCCGAGTCTTGTGGACGACCGTGGATGTTTGGCGCTGTGAAGTGTTTGTCACGGTGTGTCACCACAATCAGGGACCCACCAGAACATTCCCCACTACGCTCGGGTCTTCCCGCAATTGGGGGTTCGATCCACGTCGATCACATCTTTTTTCGCTGATATTTACTATTTACAAATTACTTACAGTACTTGTGGAGAACTTGTGAAGATAAAGCCCGCCGCACAATCACAGCGCCTTGCCCTTGCCCTTGCGCTTTTGTTTGCGCAAGTATCGTCGCGCAGTCGGAATACCAAACTATTGTTCTCTCCCTGTCAGCATGCCGTAGTCATCATTCAGGAACAAGACACCTTACCCGGACTGTCGGATACAGCACCAAAAGCATACCACCAAAAGCCCACCCCCATTGCACATGCACAGGCAGGGGCTCCGGGAACACCCCTGAACTCCATTTGACAACCACCAGCATCTCCGTCAACACCGTCGCAAGCAACAACCAGCAGTGTTGCCCCATGCGCTTCGCCTTCCTGTCCGCAAAAATAAGCGACGTGACCCTTTGGCTTGTGGTGACATACTTTGGGTCATTGATATACTGATACAACTCCCTCACGGCCGGTAAAGCGCACAGGAAGACAAATGCGAGCCTCATTATAATAATAGGATGATCGGGCTCCATCCATAATAATGACTAAAGCAGACATTCATGACCAAGTAAGCATTAATCAAGCATACATCACTCACCTTTAAATAAAATGGATTCAGCTCTCCCCCAAGAAACACCGCAAGAAGCAGCACGACTATGACAAACTGGCGGAACGACGTCGTGCCCTCCCACTCGAAAGCAGTCCAATCATGCGGTGAAAACTGGCTCAGTACGCGCTTTGCCTTGGAGCGCAACCCCCGTGTCTGTCGCAATCCGCGCCATTCGTAGGGCTAGATGACATTCCAGTTTATGTCACGCGACAAAAGGATATGGAATGCTTGCCTTTACTTCCAGATACTGACAAGTCTTCATGCCTGTCAACACAGGGTATCATACTCCATCAGGTCGTCCGCGGAAGAGCATGAAACACACCAAGATATGTTCCTAACCAGTTACAGATCAAGACATCAAGGATCCACTTCGTGTCAAGAAGTCAGCCATCGAAATAATACGATAACAGCAAATGTTTACATGGTCCCACCAGCACTGTCAAGCGTTGAGTGCCTTGCGGAGATTAGGGGACCCAGATAGACGTACTTCGTTAAAATTCGGTAGTTGATGCTGTAGACTATATTCAGCAAACTCAAACGCTATGCTCAAGATCTTGAATGACGAGATCAGCTATCCCGGTCTAAAAGCACTATCAATACAAAGATCACACACCCAACAAAACCAATAATCGCGCAACACCATCGCCTTTCCAAACCAGCCCAACGCATGCGCTAAGCAAAATATGTCGATGGAGTCCTAGGCAGGAGACATTTTTGCTCCATGTCAGAACATGGGGTATGAAAGCAAATCATCATAAAGTCTGACCCATAGATTCTTCGCAGTTAACGCGCAATTCTCCCCATAGCTCTTCTCGGGAAGGGGCACATTCAAAGCAGGATCCAGGAACGTCATCATCCTTCTTGCGGAGTGAAGATCCTGAAAGAGCAAGAAAACCAGTGCGAGTTCATAGAGCAAGTTGATTCCTAGTACAATCCGCCAAAACGCCGGGTGGGGCCGTATGAACGGCCCATCCCTAAACTGGATCATGGAGAACATCAGGAAGGCGGCCATAGCGGCATAAACGCCTCTGGATATGAATACGATCACGAATCAGATCGACTGACTCGCGGATAGGGGGTAGTGAACACATACGCGTGATGCTTGTCTCGACCTTCCACAAGGATGTCGGGAGACATGGCAATATAAGCCAGGGCTCCGAGACCAATCGAAAGCGCAGTCAGAGTTATGGGTTTGTAGAAAAATCTGGATACATGTCAGAAAGCATTAGAAGATTGTATGGGATCGACGCACTCTACGGAGGTGTCATTGCGCTCCTGGAAAGGGGCTATTCGAGTGTAAGGTTCGGTACGATCTGCCTTCATTTCCGGATCAACATTTTGTTAAAAATACTGCGGTTGGCCGGTAACATACATCGAACCCTAGAACATACATCAATTTGCATTTCTATCGGTCACGTTCGGTACTCACAGCGAAGGGGAGTGCCGTTGAGGCCTGGTTTTGGTTCCGGGACGGACGGAGAAAGCGGTGGATCGGAAGTTTCAATAGGAGAAGTCGGCAACTCGGGTTCCGAGTTCATGTTGAACGAGATCAAGAAATGAGAGAAAAATTCGGGAGCGTGAATAGCGAAATCAATATAAGCTCAGTTTCTTGCACGACACAAATGCTTTGGTAAAAAGAATATGTGCAGGCCAATCGTTGACTTGTCTCCACGCACGCGGGAGTGTACTCGCACGTGACCTGTTCAAATGTGGTTCCTGAGTTTGACCCTGCATTTCAACCGCCCCCGCCTGGATCGCAGGGGATGGTCCCGCCGGGTTTCTATTTCCGAGAATCCCGCAGTGGAACGAAACAAACCCTCGCTCTGAGGCTTCTTCGCCGTCATGCGAATTGTGCAAGGGTTCATTCAAACTGACTGTAGGACCTCAAGTGCGTCCCTAGACGCACTAACAGGAATATATATATGGGATGCACTGGATAAAACTATTTCTGATATCAGAAATGGAACAACGGATGCGTCGTCAGGTCCCGAGAACATGCCAGGCGTCTTTATTGACATGCTCACGGAATGTTCCTCGACAATCGGTTTCATGTTCGACCAGATGTGGAGGCAGTGGTGTAGGAATTATACACATTCCGGAATTTTGAGCATATCTCCTGATGGCACATGACGGCGGCTGTGTGCCTAGATATGGGGGCAAGGATGTCGACGGATCCAACCAGTCGCCTTTATTAATATTGCGCCAGACGGAGCAGTGCAGCAAAGGCGAAATAGCTAGCGCCGTTCCATGATGATGAATTGGTAGTATTCGCCAACTCCGCTATAGATTCCTTCCAACTCGTGTAGTGTTTCGGATCATGCGTCATGATGGAGCAGTGCAGACCTAGGCAACTCCACACGCTGTGTTGAGATGGAATGGATGTATTCGCATTCGACGAATACGGTTAGAACGATATTGCTTGCACCCCCTGTCGATGACGTGCACTGGTGTCTTTCGGCTGGCTTGATATCATATCATTGTGGACCGTCACCGGAGATTCGTGTTTGCTTGTCCGGTGGCAGAAAAACATTTATGATCGCGGGATGATTTTCCCCCTGTTGGACGTCGGCGATGCGCCTCAGTTGCATACGTACCGCCCGGTGTTAAACATAGTGACGTTGCGGAAGACAACGACGCCAATGACGACAATGACGGGGCCGGCCCCAATGAGGTCGTCGGGAGGGAGGGAACCGCCGCTGGAGAACTTGACTTCGGGCCAACTTGAGCCTCGTTGCCTTCCAAACTCAGCTCCGCGCGTCATCCCGATCGATGACAGCGAGGAGTTTGTTTTTTTCCGATCGTAAGATGTCCATGTCATCATTGTCAGCTTGGGTTGCACACGCTGTAAGAACTCATCCGCCGGCCACTCCCGACGCCTCCACTTCGCTGGTGCTCAAGGGCCAAAAGAGCGAACCTCTGCCAAATGATTCGCCCTGTTCGTGGCACTATCGCCAAACCTGACACTCTGCTTCTCGACCTTCTAGAACATCGACCACATCATTCTTGAACGCCAGATCCGTCATGAAGAGTACTCATCCCACGTGAAGCCTGAATGAACTTTAGTCAGACTCATCACCACATTTCATTGAATGGTCCTCGGAGGTCCACCAGCAAACACCCCAACACCTGCCATCTACGGTGCAGGCACGAGGCACTAGATGACTTTTCCTGGTAATGGGCCTCCCACGCCCTTGGCGACCCTGGTCACCGCCGCTCGACACAAACTTGGCCCCGGCCCATTATGCTTGCCTCGTCCAGAGGCAGATCCAAGCCACCTTCCGTATAATCAGGGATGTGACCCGCAGGGGCCCGGAGCTGCAACGTCGGCGCGCGAGCAGCGGCCGTCCCTCCGTCCCGTCATGAGTCATCACTCATCACTCGGAAGTGCCCGTGGGGAGCCAGATGGCGAACTCTTCTGCGACGGATGTAACCGAACGGAGGTACCAGATCCAGACAATTGAGTCAATGGCGCCGTGAGGCCGGGCCGACAGATTTTTCTGTGCCACGAAATAATTTGGTGGCGACGAAGGTTTCTACGAATCGCACACCACGGGCGGAGAGATAGATTTGATGCAATGATTAATGAACAGGTGATGCTTTGTTTGCTCCATTGCCATGTGTGGAGAAATGATGAAACCTGGGGACGGATATTGGTGCGCGCTGGTGAGCGTTCGCGTACCTAGCCGAGGTTGCTGATCATAGAACAAGCCAGTCAATGGTTCTGTGGCGACTGCAGAAATGAATGCGGCACGCCGTCGAGGTCGATATATGATTTCGTGAGGGTTGTCGAGAAGGATGTCAAGAGGGAGAGATTAAGCTCAGATTGTGGCGCGCGAGTTGCCAGGGCCATGAGGAAGTAATTGTACGTTCATTGTGATCAGTGGTCAGATGTTTGTTTTATGAACAGGAGCGTGCACAATCGGACTTGATCGGCGAGAGGAAAATATATCCAAGAGAAGGTGGTCAGATAAAGTAACAGATCAAGAATCCGAGAGTTTGGTAAGTTTGCGGCTTTCGAACTTGAAACTCAACTTCATCCTGATCAGCCTTTGCCGACCATGACGGAAGCTTTTTTTTATTATGCATTTTCTTTTTTTTAATTCTTTTTTGAGGACATATTTTTTCCTCCGTGACAGTTCTGACAGACCTCCCCGAGCACACACGTAATATGGTTCTCCTCCTGCCAGGATTCAACATTTGTTGACGACGACGCCACCATACCTTGCGGACCGCCTACTGCGACAGCTCGCCGCTGCCTGTCGTCGTTGGCGAGGGTGCAGCCTGAGCCACTCGAACAGACCACATTATGGAGGGTTTGGCAAACGGGCTGCCTTGTCCGGGATGTCGTTATCTCGTAGTTCGCTCCACGTGTCCTTGAGAGTGAGCGAGATACGAAGGAATTTGGTTGTGGTGTTTCGGTTAACGTGGGCGTGCACTGCAGGGGGGGCCTGCGAACCAAAGGTCGAGTTTCCTCTCATCATCAATTGACCCCGTTAGGGAGGGGGCCTAGTTCTCAGGCAGATCCGACCATGCACGGGATGCCTCCAAACCCGCCGTCAACAAAGGTGTCCTCCTGCAATCTTGTATCTGACACCCGTGTCTGGATGACATGCAACCGCTCCCATGCGCGCTGCAGCGCACTCCGAAAAGGGGAAGCCCAGTGAAAACGAGGCACTGGTTATGCCGCGCAACACGGCCGGTCTGCTCTCGACGAGGGCGCTGACACTTCGACAGTTGCCAAACGTGAATCGGTGGTAATACCGGATGTTGTAATTCGGAGAGCTCAAGAGAGGGCCGCTGGGTTGGAAGAATACGGGCGCGTTCACAGGATAAATGATTGGGGGAGAATGTGCTAATCAGATATCCGAGGGCACTGCATTCTAATTAGGCTCAACAGGCCGGTCAACATGGGCGAGCAACGGGGATATTTCAATTGGTTGGTAGCCCTTACAGATTGAGGCAAGTGTCTGTTCTTTACTCACGCGTTGTATTTATGTCACTGCCGAGACTGGAAGGCACCTCTTTACAGGGCTGGGTCACACAGAGACCGCTTTTGTGAAGAAGAAGTCAAAACGATCTGTGGTTGCTGTCAATGCCCGAGGTGATCCAGATCTAGGACCTCCTCGTTACTTAAGTACTTAATGTCCCCGTCCCCCCCTCCGTAAGCCATCTCCATATCCACCCCCTCCACAAAGTACTTATATTTCCTCCCTCCCTGTCACCAATGGCCTCTGACTCCTTCTCGCCCATTCAGCTCAAAGGCGAAATCATGGATCTCGACTTCACCGTCGACACCGATCACCGCAAACGCAGACGCAACCGCACAACTCAGTCATGTCTCAACTGTCACACTTCCAAGCGCAAGGTCCGCCTTCCCCCGCTCTTTCACATTCGCGTTCGCATCCTCACCGCAGTCCTAGTGTGATAGAAAGCGCCCTTGCCAGCGCTGTATCCAACTTGGGCTCGTATGTCCTGGACATGCTCTCCCGTCCTTTCATCTCATCCATCCCCGCAGACTGGCCTTTGTGTGTACGAAATCGACGATCCAGCACTAAGGTAGCTTCATGCCTCACTTCCGCGCGGTGCAGCATCCTCATTCAGAGTTCTTGCAGGGATGACCCGTCCCTTGACGAAGCCACTCGTTTGCGCAACAGAATTGCGGAGTTGGAAAGCCTCGTTAGGGAGCTGCGCGGTAAGGTCAACTTGTTTCATCACCCACTCCCCACTTCTGATTTGCTTTGTGGTCTAGGCAAACCCCATCCTCGATGGGCAGATGCCAACTTCAGGGACGGTGACCCGTCTGAACGGTGGCACTCGCGTGCCGCCAAAAACAGTCTGCACCTCAGACGCCGTGCACGTTCCCCAGACACGCTGGTCCGTTCGAACCAGGAGCCCCGGGGTCTGGTTTCAGCCTCTGGAACTCCGATCAAGATTGAGCCAATTGCGGATATATCTCAGCCCCATCTATATCGCTTCACTCCGTCACCCCCAGCCTCGTATCCGGCTTTCCATTCAGATAACTCTGCGTCGCCTCCATATGAACGCCAAAATGGCCATCATTACAACAATGGCAACATTCCTTCCAACGGGCGCTCTTCAATGCCGTACCCATCGCCAACGTCCACCAACGGCCTCCCATATAATCATCACGCCTCAGACCCTCCTTCTTATCATGAAAACGGAAACGTCTATCAGATGAATCCATGCGAACCAGATAAAGTGTACGGCAATCACTTTCCGTCAGATTCACCTTCCTCCCAACCATTTTGCGCATGTCGGACCAACCCTGGCACGGAGCACGCGCTCCTTTCCCTTGGACAGCAACTACAAAGTACGCTTGTGTCGCTTAGGCAGTACGCCCCACACCCCGAAAACTCGCAATGCCAGCTGTTCCGGCGCATCAGCGAACTTACCAATCTCATGCAGTACGTCGTCCCTGCTTGTTTATGCCTCGCGGCGACCTCATGTCCAGTATGAGCTAATCCCTTTTGGTGGTGAGAATTAGTGGTGGCAATGATCCGGATGAGGGTAATGGTTCCCCTTATGGGACTCTTCCCACACCGACTGAGAGCGAAATCTTGTCCTCGCATTCGTCTTCGAGCACGCCCTTCCATGGATCATCCACTGGAGCATCCGTTTCCGAGTGGAACACGATGGCCCCTGCCGGATTCAACCCTTACTTTCCAATATCACCGGGCGAGCAAACCATGTACAGTAATATCATCACATGAATCCCCCACCACGCACACAAAGGGCCTCAATGCATCGCGGCCGGTGTTTCCTTCGCGCCCTTGCTATATACCGCTGTTGCTCTTGACACTTTTTATTTACCTCGCCGCCGTCGCGCTGGTTGTGACCTTTTGTATGACCAAAATATCAATATCTGTGCTAGACTTTTTTCTTTTCTTTTTCCTTCTTTACGACACGATAACTACACATCTGTATATTATACGTCATGTACTTGCCAGCGTTTTGTTAAGTATACACGCATGCCAAAAACTGCACGGCTACGTAGACCACTTTGACAGCTCGCTCACATTGAAGCGAAGTACCCGTTGTGAAGAAGGATCCGCCAAAGTGGGTCGTCCTTGTTCGGAGGTTTTCCACCGGTCTCTTTCGATGAATATAACGTCCCCACTTCGCTTGACGAGAACAACGGTGGAGAGCCGCGTCGCATATAGTTGGTTCGCGATGTGGAAGGGCTCGACTTGGATTGTGTTTCTCAGTTCCGACCGATCGCGGGGTGGCTGGGAAGATCGCCATCTACACACGCCACAAAAATTTCCAGTCCCGAGAAAAAGTAACCAAGAGAAGAAAAAAAAAAAAAAAGGGGGAGCAAGGAAATCAAGTTGAGCGATTCGTTCGACCATACACACGCGCGAGTGCATGTCACCCACGTTAAGAGATCAAAGAGACGGTCGGCGAACTGATCCTCCGGCATGTTCTGCGGTAGGTCTTTGAGGAGGTCCTCGAATGCGCGAACGCCGTGTTGTACCTTGGGCCATTCGTCTGCGCCGTGACCGTCGATGCCGTTCGATAGTGCGCCGCTGTGTCGCTGTGCGTCCGTCAGCGCGCGATAAGTGATTGGGCCACCCCCGCCGTGGTTCGTGACGTATAGCGCGTCGAAAGAAAAGATCGACGACGGGGAAGGGGTACTGGCGGGTTCGAGGAGGAGTAGATTGAATCCGGCATAACGTGCGTCCGCGGCGATGAGTTTCCGCACCGAGTCTTCTAACGAGCGGGACGGCGGGGAGGACAGAAAGGAGGAGAGGAGGAAACCCCGCGAAGAGCCGTACGTGCCGTACGGTTCGGTGATGTTTGTTCTGTGGGATCGTTGGCGACATGCACCTGCACATGCAACGGCGGGTGTGTCACTTACAGCAGGGCGAGTTTCCCGGTTCGAGTGAGTCCAAGCCATGTACCGCCAGCTTGGACATCGATACCCGACAGGATGTTGGGATGTTGACCACCATCTCCGAAGGAATGGAAACAAGCGGGCTCAGTAGGCCGGGCAAGATACTCGTCTCGATTACTACACAGAATACTGATTCAAGAATGAAAAAACCACGCTTCAGACGGATCGAGTGGGAGAGGCCACGCACAGAGCGTATTCAGGGTGGTCCAGTGTGAAAAAGGCGACACACATCTTGCGACCCTAGACACGGATTGCGTCGGGCGATAGCAGCTCGGTAACGACACGGCGTGAGATCCGAGTTCAAGAGGTTTGATAGCACCCACGCAGAACGGAACTGGCACTGTGCGGGCGTTCAGGAAATCTCGCCTTCCTATCAGAGGTCTGCTCGTGGCGGTCTTGTTTGGGAGTCTCCTCGGAGGTTTCGCGCTGATGGTAATTTTTGGAACCTTGGGATTATGAACTAGACGAGCTTGCGAGCGATAATCCTTACACAGTGACCGACTCCGGAGGAGTCAGCAGCTCGTTCTCACGGTTGTTGTCAGAGACTACTCACACAACTAGGGAATCAGGTGGCCGGGGCAGAGTTATCAGAGTCAGGCCAGTCCATTCCTTGCCGCGATGGGGACATTGGCTACCGTCGTTCTGGATAACGGGGGGTCCACCATCAAAGCCGGCGTGGTCGGAAACGATGAAACAGTGCGGTAAGTCCTTCAACTGCTCATCGCTCAT
>JBBPNG010000444.1:0-22725 GCA_038091095.1 Leccinum incarnatum
TTCTCCCGGACAGAAATGATTGACTGGAACACGTCGCAGTTTGTTACCACTAGTACCGAGTGGCGGTGGAAGCTGAGTCAGTGCACACTTTCAACGTTGCGGGTGAACTGACTGAATTAGAGTAGTGTCAGTCAAACTGCTCGTTGCATCTATTCCCGTGTGGTGTTATTGGAGTTGTCGCTCTCCAGTCTCGACCGCAACAAGTCGGGCGAGATTTTCGAGTCAAGCCTCTTCGTTTGAAGTTCAAGTCACTAATATATTATCACGTGGCGTGACTCACTGACTTGAACGATCCGGGTATCCTGACGGGCAGAAGCGGAGGGGTTGTCTCCCGAGTCCCGAAGGCGATGGCCTCATTCAATGAGGTCCGTCATATCTCCTGGAAAGCCGTCTCAAACTGTAGAGCTTTATAAGCACTCACAGGAAAACGCAAACTCCCGCTGGGTTTCGGCGCACGGCAGCACGCTATCATCATGATGCCTCGAGCTCCCCAGGACCTGTACGCGAGGCTGCTCTCCTCTGCTCGCGGTTACCCACTTTGGACTCCTGAACCAAGCAACGAGTTTTTGATCGACCGTCCAGAAGGTCTCAGAATCGGTGATGTTGGCGTCGTCATACCCGACGATGGCGGTTTTGACGCCCTTTTCAACTTATGCCTGCCACCGAATCATTCTTTTCACACTCGCTTCGGTGTACCCGACAGTTTTACCTGCTTTAGACCAGAAGAATTGGATATAAGGACCCGCTTTATAGCAGAGCCACATGGTCAAGTTATTTTGACTCCTTCTGTAACCCATGTCGGGACCGAAGCTCCAGAGAGGTAATATTGCAATTCTTCATTAGTGAAAGAAAGCCATCTGATTCCATCGGGTCGTTTCTCAGAGACGAGTTGGGCTTTTCAACTTATCGATTCAACCTGTCTTCCGATCAAGGCGCACTCCTCATTCTTCCAGAAGGTGCTGAACGGCATGAGCTCTTGAACGATGGTCTCTTTGTCCAGAAAGCTAGTCAAAATGGAGCGGAGTGGTACCATTACGCTCAGAACCGTCGCCATCGAATCATCAGCCAGGATGCCCTCTATGTCATCACCGGACTTTACAAAACTCGCTCTTGGGCTGTCGCAGCTTTCGAAAACGTTGCTGAAAATGAATCTTCCACGGCGCACTACAAGCATATACTAGACAGGAGTTCCACTGCACAGACGTACGGATGGGAGACAAGGCGTGCAAGTTTTGATCGGAATGCTGGGACTTCCATCGACTTCGGGACACCTAGCCAAACCGTATTCATCCGCGGGCTCAAAATAGCGCTACGGAACGGATATTTAGGTTACAGATGGGTCAGCGTCGAGGCAGATACCCCATCTATGGCTCGGTCCAATCCCGTGAAGTCATTGAGCGTTGTTCCAAGCAACTTTTTGGGCGACGTCTTCCCAAGCCTGATGATAGGGGATCGGGGGAGCACTTCCCGAACTACCATACCAACATGGCGGTCGACAGACGCGGCCGAGGAGCACGCACAAAGTGACGAAGGTATGCATGTGGAAATCCAGCGGGTACCAGATGTACCTCCGGTGTGTACATTGCTTGTATATGAAGGTCGATTGTTTGACGGTCACGATAGGCGTTTCATCCCTCGAATGCTATTAATCAATATTTGCTTCGCAAGGTCAGGTGTACTGGACCAGAGTCTTCGCACGTAAGGAGTATTGACGTCTATTTTAGGACCCTTCAGCGAACATTGCAATCACTTGTGATAGCATTTGGATGTCGATCCTTCAAGAGGTATGGTCATCTTCCAGTGATTCGTTTCCCAGACATTGAATGTTGATCGTGGGTTCCTAGAAATTGCTTACGACAGAAGAGTTTGATGAGGATTTTTGTCTTGAAAAAGTGCTGTCTCAGAATTATGATATAGTCTCACACGAAGGTTAGGATGTCGTTCCCAAATAATTGCGACTGCTGATGTACATTCATCGAAGGGGTTGTGCATTTGGAGAGAAAGGGGGAAGCTCTTGTTGGCAGGCAAACCCGTTCACGAGGTTCAACACCACCGATTAGTGACCCAAACAGCGCAATTGTGCAATCGGATTACATGTCACAGTTTTCCACTCTAAGGAATCCTAAGGATGTTGGTAAACAGGTTCCCAAACAGGATCTCTTGGTGAATGAGAGCAAGGTGGATGCAGAATCTCATTTGAACGTCGAAGATCAATCTGTCACGTCGGGGATTACCGAGAAACGCGAGTCGCAGATGACGGTCAATCGACGACGTCTCCCCCTTGGCACCAGCCAAACGTTAGACCACCGCTCGCAGTCCCGACTCAGTGACTGGCTTCCATACTATCGAGATTGGTCTACACACCAAGTAACGCGTTCGATAGCGAATCCAAGCGAAGACTCCGAAGAGATGTAACAATGATACATGTTAGACATCATCCGATAAGCGATAAGCTGGCACTAGGCACCGATATGCACATACAAAATGCACTGATCAGGCGGAACACTACTACCCAATGACTTCATCGTCTTTTGGAGTGCCAACGCCGCTCGGGTATAATCCAGCTGTTCAGACCCATCCACCAAATTCTCGTAAAAGTTGGACACGATCTTGTTCGCCTGTGCGCTGTCCACCGCCCACATTGTCCCAATCATAGACCGAAACCCTGCAAACAAGTTGACACGCCATGCCGCATGGCGTGCTGCCGTGCGAACTTGAAACCAGGGGTTTGCGTTATCCCCGACTCCCACAAATTGGGATGGGAGAGGTTATGTCGAACGCAAACGTCACCTTGTACTTGCAAGCCAACCGCCCACCCGGCCTTACTGGCGGACCTCCATGCCCTTCGTTGTCTCATCGAACGCGATGTAGATACGCAATTGAATGTGCGTGTGAGGGTGTGAAGGAAAGGCCCATCCTATGGATTCTATGTGTCAGGAAATACAGCCGACAGATGGACCGAGCAGGAAAACAGAGACTGTAGGCTTTCTGGTCGAGAAAAGGAGAGTCTGGAGCGCGGGAAAGCGGACCGGACTAGCGGACAGGTCGATGCCGCTAGTACTGTAGTGCATGCATAACATTCACAAATCATAACATGCGCGTATAATAACTTTGACATTCTTTCAACGCTCGAATGCCGGTCCCTCGCTGAGCGACAGTCAAACCGCGGGTTTTACGGGTCAGTGTGAATCCGCACCCGCAGAGGGATCCCCGGCCATACCCATGTGCGGCCCTAGGTGCTCACGTCTGACGCCACAGTGCGCCTCTAAGATATGCCGACAATAGTTTTTCCTGCTCGTTCGTCGCTCGCAACCAAGCCATCTGCACATGACAAGGTCCTCCTGAAGCTTGATTTCATGTACCTTGCGTAGATGCGCCAACAGCGTGTCTCTGCTATTAGCGCTGATCGCCTGTCCGCACACTGTTTCATCTAGGTTTTTCAACATGCAAACAACCTGATTAGTGGGCGACGATGCTTGCTGGGGATCAGCAGCCTTGGATAACGAATACTGAGTGGCCTGTATACGTAGGAGTGAAAACGGATAATCACCTCAGTTGAAATCTGAATATCTATGTCGGCCCCACGGTATGAAGAACTTGCTACGGCAGTTTCAGGAATCACAGAAGTATTCTGATTCTTTAAAGGCACAAGGTTGGTGATGAAGAGGATCCCCGATCACATCTCTCACCTGGAAGTTCATCCATGGACCTTGATTCAGGAGAGAATGATCATGTAAAGGGGAGATAGTACCCTTGTGAAGCCACATCAGTTCTGGGGCACCGTGGGGTAAGGAAATTTATTCACATAGGGGTGGAAGCCAATATCGCTCACACCCGAATCCACATAAAAGAGGGGTACCGGATGCTGAATCACATTTGGCTGGCAAGCCAAACTGCTGGACAGGTCATGGGAGACCTGGAGCGAGGGAAAAAATGTTTGCTGATATACTAATTGAAATTCGGGGTTCATATGAGGTTCAGAATCCACTTCATCCTTATCAGCATCCTTTGCATTTCTTGGAGCGGAAGCCTGTGACACGTGATCCAATGCACTGTTTTGGGCACTGATCGGTGGTGGTGAACTTTGCGAACAGCTTTGCCTGTCGACAAGATTCCCTCTCTTTCTCTCCAAACGCACAACCCCTTCGAGGGATGTGCATCAGCAGTCGCAATGACCTAGCAACGACACCCTAACCTTCGTATGACACTATATCATAATTTTGAGACAGCACTTCTTCAAGACGAAAATCTTGATCGAACTCTTCTATCGTAAGCGATTTCTAGGAACCAATGATCGAAATTCGATGTTTGGAAAGCGGATCAGAACATGACCATACCTCTTCAAGGATCGACATCCAAATGCTATCACAAGTGATTGCAATGTTCGCTGAAGGGTCCTAAAATAGACGTTCACACTCCCTGCATGCGTAGAGTTCCGGTACACCTGACCTTGCGAAGCAAATATTGATTAATCGCATTCGAGGGATGAAACACCTATCGTGGCTATCAAACCATAGACCTTCATATACACAGTAATGTACGCACCGGAGGTACATTTGGTACCCGCTGGATTTCCACATGCATGCCTTCGTATTCACCCTGATCGTATATGTTACTTTCTGCCTGCTCTTCGGCCGCGTCTGTCGACTGCCTCGTATGTATGACAGTTGGGGAAGTGCTCCCCTCCCCTCCCCATCAGGCTTACCAAGGCAAAGCGTACCAGAGAGTTGCCTGGAGCAACGCCCGACTTCACGGGATTGGATAGAGCCTTGGATGGGGTATCTGCCTTAACGCTGACCCGTCTGGAACCTAAAAGTCCGTTTCGTAGAGCTATTTTGAGCCCGCGGATGAATACGGTTTGGCTAGGTGTCACGTAGTCGATGGAAGTCCCAGCACGGCAATGTAAACTTGCACGCGTAGTCTCCCAGCCGTTGGAACTCCTGTCAGGTATATGCTTGTAGTGCGCCGCGCAGGATTCATTTTCAGCAACACTTTCGAAAGCTGCGACAGACCACGAATGAGTTTTGTACAATCCAGTGATGACATAGAGGGAATCTTGGCTGATGTTTCGATGGCGACGGTTCACAGCGTAATTGTACCATTCCGCCCCATTTTGGCTAGCCTTCTCGATAAAAAGACCATCGTTCAAGAGCTCATGCGATTCAGCACCTTCTGGGAGAATGAGGAGTGCACCTTCACCAGAAGATAGGTTGAATCGATAAGTTGAAACCCCCGATTCGTCTCTGAGGAACAATCCGATGCGATCAGATGGATTTCTTTCACTGATGAAGGACTGCAATATCACCTCTGTGGAGCTTCAGTCGATGAAACAGTCCCGAGTTGAGTTACAGAAGGAGTCAAAATAACTCGACCATGTGGCTCTGCAGAAAAGTCGGTCCAGATCTCCAATTCTTCTGGTCTAAAGCAGGTAAAACTGTTGGGTACACCGAAGCGAGTGTGAAAAGAATGATTCGGTGGCAGGCATAAGTTGAAAAGGGCGTCAAAACTGCCAGAGCGGGGAACGACGGTGCCGACATCACCGATTCTGAGACCTTCCGGACGTTCGATCGAAAACTCGTGACTTGGATTAGGAGTCCAAAGTGGGTAACCGTAAGTCGAGGAGACCCGGGAGAGCAGCTTCGCATACAGGTCCGGGGGAGATTGAAGCATGTCGTCTTGCCGTGCGAACTTTTCCTGCATTGCGTTGTACCAAGTATGTACTCTTCAAACATGGGCCCGTGGCAACCACGACGCTCCTTCCCAGCGGATGTTTTGAGGGAGCCGGGCTTGGGCCGGGCCATCCTAGTAAGTAGCATTAGTAGTACATAGGAATGACTTATCCTAATTGGACCTAATATACCAAATTATGTAAGTGACAACGATCAAACACCGCAAGTACTTACTCATACCTTAAACGATGTTTCCCCGTTGGAACCAGACCAACCGTTAGACGACCACTCGCAGTGCGTCAATGACTGGTCGCTGTACTGCTCAGAAAACTAGTTTGCACACCCAGTCATAAGTTCGATAGCGAATACAAGCGAAGAGATATAACAAAGATGCAGGCATCACTGAAAACAAAATTTTCTTCTCAAGTCTTATAAACACCTTATAAACACCAATATTGACGAAATGTAGCAGAAAATTGCATTGTTTACTACAAGGGCTTGTATTCGAATATACTGCTATCCTCCGTTAAGAATTGCACGAATATGACGGTCGTTGGCAGATGATTGACCCGATTTGCATACTGTGACCATAACGTGTGTCATTACATCAGCAAACCTACATTTTTTCTGATTGACTGACAGCGCCTGACAGGACTGACAGCAGTTCCATCAGAACTATCAGTCAGCCATTTACTCAGCTTGGTCAGAAATTGATGGTCTGGCAGCAGCAAGGCAGCAAGACAGTATGCAATTGTTTCAGATACTCATTGTACCAGTATGACAGTTATCTCAGCCCTCTAGCTAGTTATACAGTCAGTATATTAGTGAATTCAGTATTACAATATTCCAGCTGACAATACAGACAGCATGTCAGTCACTAAAGTATCATAGTATTTCAGGTATTCACACAATTAGTCCGTCAGTCAATCCAGTATGCCAATAGTCCACTACCCTCTGTTGATTCAGTACACAAGGATATCAGCCAGTCATCAAAGAAGACATCCAGAATCTCAGTGTGTCAACATATTAGACAGTCAGAAAATCAGTGAACTCAATATCTTAGTATATCATGGATATCAGCCAGTCAACAAAGGAGACATTCATGATCTCAGTATGTCAATACACAAGACAGTCAGAAAATCATTGAACTCAGTGTATCAGTATATGACCAGTATAAACCCATGCAGTACCTCAGTAGTGCAATGATATCATAGAATCAGACAATAAGTATATCAGCAATCCAGTATATCAATGCTATCAATAAATGCAGTACATTAGCCCCTCACACCATTCAGACAGTCAACATATAAGTTAGTTCAGTATTACAAGAATTCATCTTCATCAGTCATTTCAGTATGTCACCAAATAACATACATCATGCCACCAGTATATCAATTGATTCAATATGTCAAAAGTTCAACATCCTCAATCCAACAGCTTGTAGTCAAATCAGTAGTTCAAACCTTCATTGGATCAGACAAATAGAAGGCCAGTACACCAATTCAAATCAGATTCTCAACCAACCATACTATCATATCTTCAGGTACCCATCAATACCAATCAGTTCATCTATTCCATCAACACATCAGCCCTATTACCCCTACTCCGAATCTATCTCTACACAAGCTGCCCTCCCAGATCTCATCCCCCTGTGTGAGCAGCTAGCAGCTAGGCTAGGAGCAGCCTTGTGAGCACCAATGTACTGCTTTGCCCCCTCCAGTATTCTTCTCCATTGTTTATCAGTAAGCTGCTCTACTGAAACCATTACCTCATTGAACGCAAAGCCCCAAACACCTTTGGAGAAGGTGCGGTCCTTCTTCTTTGGTGGGCTTACATACTCTCCAGTTCTCCAGCAATTGAATCCTTTCTCAACCTATTTATGTTCAGTGCACGCCAAAAAAAATTGATAGAAAACAAAACTTACGGCTACTGTTGCCAAGCCAAGGGCAGAAATGGGATACCTTTGGGCCTTGATCTCACTGGGGACACCCAATGTTGTCTCCAGGTAATGAGCAAAGGTATCTAAGATGACCTCTTGCAAGAAAGCACCCGACATTGTCTACCACAATGATAAGACACGTCAAATAGAAAACAGATGACTTACCGGAGCATCACCCAATTCACCCGAATTAAATTCCCTCCACATGTATGGGAAGAACGGGGGTACACGGATGACCTCATTTCCCATCTCATCTATTTCCTCGATGGTCTGCGGGACTGCCCATTCAACATAACTTGCCCGTGCGCCACGGCCAGGTTTGAACTCCGGATAGCGCGCAAAGAACGCCCTGATAGCAACATCCGCCCGTTCAGCGAGGTCTCCCCGCCAATCATACGTCCTTTGCTTTAGCTACAAACGAGTAAGTGATGGCTTTGACAGTGAATGAAGACATACAAGCGTCCATACTGGATCATCATGGTGACCGAGCGTGTGCTCGATATCAATGAAGTGATCCCAGAAGTCTTGTCCGCGCGAAAGGTGCTCCGCACGCTCGAGTTTCCACGGGTTATCGAGAGAGGCCTGATATACAAACCACCGCGGAAGTAGTTTGTCGCGCCAGGTGTCGAGTGTATCTGGATACCCGGGGAGATCCCGGTTCCGGAATATCCTCCTTTTATTACCTTTGACTCGAGAACGAGCCTGATCTCCACTCTCAAGATCATCATCCATTGCCTCGTCATCAGCGTCGTCACTCCGATTTCCATTTCGAACGAGCTCGGTATCGCGACGGCGATTGCTGGTGGATTCAGCTGTAGAGGTAGTAGTCTTGGGCTTGAGACTCAGCTTGCGAGGGAGCACGGATACGGCGGGAGGCTATTGTAACGTCATACACCAGATAGCGACCGTGATAAATAACATATTGCGTACTTTCGAAACTTGGCCATTCGCAGCTTTCTTGAACGCTGCGTTACTCGGCAATGTCGGCATCCGTGACCCCGATGATTGGGTAGGGTCCTTCATGGTGCGCGGAACTTGCTTCTCTTTACCGTTGCCATTGCTGGCTCGCTGCGGCTGCTATTACACAACATCCATATCGTTAGCGTTTGTGAAGAACATCAAATGCTTACCTTTGCTTGCTGCTTCGCGCTGGCAGCCGCCTTCTTGACGTTCGGTGCGTGTCGTTCTTGCGCGTGTCCACGCTGGCCCTCTTCGTCTTCGTCATCTTCAAGTTCGTCGTCTCCGTCTCCGTCACATCGTTCTCCACCGTTTCGTTGTCCGTAGTTATGTTTGTGCTTGTATCCGTAATCTTTACCTTTATTCTTCCCATCGACTACGGCCTTTTCAGTCTCTTGAACGTTGTCGAGCTCGCCTTGGACATTTCGTGCAGCGGGACGGTTGCGCGTTGAATTGATGATGTGAATTTGTGTTGCTGGCGCGGACTGTGGCAGTGACGGCGCTCTGCGAGAGTCGTCAACGTTCGCCATCATGGCGTCTTCAGCAATCGCCACGTCGTCTTCGGCAGCACTCGGTGGGTGATCCTCAAGTGTATCTTGTAAGCCTCCATAGGGTTGATAGGAAAACACTGAACAAAAGTGAAAAAGTTTCGTTAATTGATTATAATTAAGACGCACCGGGCTGAGTACTGGACGTTTCTGTTAAAACGAACAAGTCCAATGTTCGGGTCATTGTATGATGAAAATAAAATAAATCCACGACGTACCGGATATCACAGCGTTCGTGTTGGAACGGAGGGGTTGCGAGGTGGAACGGCTTGCAACGGCGGGCTTTGCTTGCTTCCGCTGCCAATTGGGTAGGAAGCCGGAGACCGGTGGGACGGTACGCGAATTGCCAGAGTTCCTCGCCGGCTGAACCTTTGGCTTCTTCTGGGGTGGTCTGTACAGTAGGACAGGTATACGAATTAAATCCATGATAAGCTTGTTAGTAAAGAGGGAAGCGCTTGAGCCTGAGAAGCGGATAAAGTTTCGTACCGGCCCTCCGAGTTTCCATTTTCAGCGTGCTTAGACCTTGCGCTGCCATGGCGCGTACGCTCTTCTCCATCCCCCATTTCTTCTGCGCGGTGTCCCCCGTCATCTGACTCGCTGCCAGTGGGCCTCTCGTCATCTGTACCCCGGGTGCGCTTCGAACCGACTAGCTCGACTCCCTGCCCAAGTCTTTTTTGCGCGAAGTTTGTCGGTCGCCCTCCAAGGTCTCCCTGTTCCGATCCATCCAAATCAACACGATCGGTGCCTCCCCCGTTAGCTGTGTTCAAACAGAGGTGAGTATTGAGGTGTGTCATCCGAATATCACACACGATCGCTCACCGATTTCCCTGGATACGTGCGGCTTCTTTCGTGCGTCTTCTAGCTTCTGTACCTTCAAACTATCGGACTCGGCACCGTCTTCCTCCCCGACCGCGAGTGCCCTCTGGCGACCAACGGCCGTTCTTACTCCGCCGCTTGTGCCGCGACTTCCACCCGACGTCTTCTTTGCTCGCGGGCCTTTCGCCTCTCCGTTCGAGTCGTTCGAGTCGTCCCCACCTTCGTTGACGGTGCCATCGTCTATCAAGCTCCCGTTGGTCGCAAACTATCGACGAAAATTTCTGAGAAGGTAGTACGTACCAATTCCACGTCGCGTTCTGGCTGCTGACACCTTCTTGACCCCGTTTTCATCGACAGCGCCATCGTCGTCTATCCAAGTTCCCGTCGGTCGCAAAATATCGGCGATAATTTCTGAGAGAAGGTACGTACCTTCCATTCCTCGCGTTGTGGTCGCTGACACCTGCTTGACCCCGTTTTCATCGACAGCGCCATCGTCGTCTATTGTTCCCGTTGGTCGCAAACTATCGACGACAATTTCTGAGAAGGTAGTACGTACCAATTCCACGTCGCGTTCTGGCTGCTGACACCTTCTTGACCCCGTTTTCATCGACAGCGCCATCGTCGTCTATTGTTCCCGTCGGTCGCAAAATATCGGCGATAATTTCTGAGAGAAGGTACGTACCTTCAATTCCATGTCGCGTTGTGGTCGCCGCTGACACCTTCTTCTTGACCTGGGGACCTGGCGGTTTGCGCGCGTTCGCCAATTTCTGCTGCCGCCCTTTCTGCATTTCCTGTTCGACCTCGGCAATCTCTTCAATGATATCCTGGCGTTGTGATTCCGTTAGGTGAGCTTTCGAAGCTTTTTTCAAGTTCGTCGCTGTTCGCCTTGATTCGAGTTCTGATTCAGACTCGTCGTCCAGAGCAGACTGAGCCCTGAGGATATCACCTGGGTGAGTATCCTTATTCTTTGGACGCGTCTTGACCGGCATGGCACTGACGTCCGAAGGTGCGCTGACAGTGGCAAGACGCAAGCGTTGAACTTGGCGTAGGCTACGCGAAACCTGAAGTTCAAGTTCAAGTTCAAACTTAGTCTCGTTACAACTGCCGAACAAACTTTAAAGGTGTGTGACTACAATAGTTTAATATCATTCAATTTGGTTAGTGCACATTTCGGACGTATACTAAGGGCGCGTGACGGCGGCCCAGTGGCACTGCGTATGTGCGCATTCGTGTGCCAGACGTGTATACGAACTTGCACGTACCAGTGTGTGCAAGTCTGCACAAATTAAATGAATCATGCGGTCATTGTGTCCTTGTGACTGTGCGTGTGTGCATGTTCCACCATGACCTGAGTGTGGACATGTAGCTCACTGGCAGACTCAGAGGCACGCATGCTGGTGGCATGCATATACAGACTGCAATGGCAACTTCGGGAGAGTTGCCAAGGCCAAAGATGGACATAGCACACTGTGCTGTGCCACTGGCACTAGTATGGGAATGGCCTGTCGGAAGTGCCACAGTGCTGTGACTTATACTACCTTCAAGTTTTCCTGTGGTGCGTGGACATATACAGTGAGGCATTGGCACAAGGCACATAGTTGTGTTGATCCGGGGTGCCAGTGCCAGCACTGCCAGGGAGGCTACTATATTCAGCAATGAGGACAAGTGAGGCTGATGGGCCTCAGGCTTCAAGTATCATACTACTGATCCTGCTGGCATGGCCTAGGATTTTGAAACATACTATTCAGGATTCCAAGTTGCATTGGATAGTAGTAGTGAGGCATATGATCCTATTTAAGCTTGAAATTTTGATTTTTCTTGCTTTGAGTTTTGTGAAAAATCCTAATGCTGATACTGTACTAAGACTTTATATCAGGTTTGGCTGTACAAATGGCTTCTACATTTCGTCCCAGGCAGTTTTACTGTGCAAATCAAATTGGTGCAAGTTGCAGAAAAGGATTTTCAACTAGGGGAGGATATATGCAACACTGCAATGCAATACATCACAAGCTTCCACAGAGAAAAATGCGACCTCGCCAACATCCTCCACCTCACTGTCAAGACATAGATTCAGATTCAGAGTTAGACTCTCAAGTGAATGGAGATGCTGAGCCACAACCTGTTGGTGCATATTATGAAATACATCCAGTATTGGATGGTAGGTTAATTATTGATTCAAATAGTATATTCTCATAATAACTGCTTACCTTGAATCATTTTAGGAACTCCTTGTGATTCAGAAGGGAACTATCTTCCTTCTGGATCTAATCCACCATCTCCTCAAGAAGCTCGTCATACAAATGATTCCTGGCAGCCATTTGAAAATCAAACTCAATTTGAGCTTGCAGATTTCTTATTTTCCAAAAATCAAATGCCTGGGAGTCAAATAGATGATTTGATGCAGCTTTGGGCAGCTCAAAGTTCAGATGGCCAACCCCCTTTCACCAATCATGAGGATCTCTATGGGCGCATTGACAAGATAATGGAAGAGGAAACATGGGAGTGTTTGGAAATGAAGCATGCTGATGCTGATGACCCATCTGCTCCTGCATGGAAGCAAGCTACATATCAAATGTGTCTTCGAGATGCTGCAAAGTTAGTGGATCAACAGCTGTCAAATCCAGAATTCAAGGATTGTATGGACTATTCTCCACGCCAAGTATTTGGAGAACAACATCAGCGTATATGGTCTGACTTTATGACTGGAAATTGGGCATGGTATCAATGTGTAAGTGGTTTATTATGTTAGTACCATTGTATTGAATATGATATGATAGAATAAACTTGCTGAGGAAGAAGAAAATCATGGGGCCATGTTTGTTCCTGTCATTCTTGCCAGTGACAAGACTGTTGTTTCTGTAGCAACAGGACAGAATGAATACTGGCCTATATACATTACAACAGGCAATGTTCACAACTGTGCCAGAAGAGGTCATGGGCAGGCTGTAAGCCTACTGGGATTTTTAGCTGTACCCAAATGTATGTATCATTTCATTTCATATACTACTAGCATTTATCATTTTACCTGATTATTATTTCAGCTGATCGAGAGTATGAATCAGACCTTCAGTTTAGAAACTTTAGACGCCAGCTATTTCAAACTTCACTTCAAGCTGCACTTGAGGGCATGCGTCCTGCCATGACAAAACCCAAGATCATCTCATGTGCTGATGGTCATTATAGGCGTGCTATCTATGGAATTGGTCCATATATAGGTGATTATCCTGAACAAGCACTCTTGGCTTGTATTGTCCAAGGCTGGTGTCCAAAGTAAGAGTTTGAGATATTACCATTTCCTTCCTTCATCATCAGAGCTTAAAATATACTTGGCTAGATGTACAGCTCACCGACTACAATTGGACAGTGATAAAGATGCAGTCCTCAGAGATCATAATCACACTAGACTGCTTATGGAAAAGTTCACCCATCACATTCTATGGAAAGAATATGGCATTGTTGATGATATTTTGGTAGGTGTATTACTTATTCAGATTTAATTCTGATGATGTTCAATAATATTTGAAGCCATTTACTGCTGCTTTTCCTAGAGCAAACATTCATGAACTCATCACACCTGATATCCTCCATCAGGTTATCAAAGGAACCTTCAAAGATCACCTTGTAGCTTGGGTTGAGGCATACATCAAGCTTCATTTCCCTGATCCAGATGCTATCCTGGCTGATATTGATCGTCGGTAAGTATTCAAGTTATTTCAAGGTGAAATATTATAAAGTATTTATTTTTCTAAATAGCATTGCTGCTGTTCCACCTTTTCCAGGCCTTAGGCGTTTTCCACAAGGTCGTGGATTTAAACAATGGACAGGGAATGATTCCAAAGCTTTGATGAAAGTAAGTAAAACTCAACCCAGTTCCAATTTATTTGACATTTATTATACATAGGTATATCTACCAGCAGTTGCTGACTACCTTCCTGATGGAATGGTTCAATGTCTTTCAGCATTTTTGGATTTCTGCTATATCATCCGACAATCAAGTCTAGATGAAGGCAACTTAAGGGCACTCAATGATGCAATTCTTCGCTTTCAGGAGGAACGATCTGTCTTTCAGGAGTGTGGAGTTCGTGCCCATGAGATATCCATTCCTCGAATTCATGCTCTTCAACACTATCATGAAATGATTCAAATGTTTGGGGCACCAAATGGACTATGTTCTTCTATCACAGAATCTAAGCACATTCAAGCTGTGAAGGAACCATGGAGGAGAACAAATAAACATGAAGCTCTATATCAAATGTTGATTATAAATCAGCGTCTTGATAATCTGGCAAATTTCAAAGCCATAAAAATTGCCAAAGGTATGTATGCTATGTTACTTTTAATTTATGTCCTAAATTTGATTTGATTTATCTGTGCTAGGATATCTTTCAACACCTTCTATTCCTAGTAATGTCCAACCACAAGTTATGACTGTTGAGTGGGATGAACCAGATGCTCGTGATGATGAATATCTTCAAGATATGGAAGATGCTGATGGTCCCCGAGTACAATCCACTGTTGAGTTGGCAAAAGTGCCTTGTATGTCTCTACTATTTTTCTTTCTTTCTCCAAGTTCTGTAAATTCATCATTTATTTGATTTTACTATCACAGCACCTCGGTCTTTTAGATCATTTAAGGAAATTGGAGAAGAGATTCATCATCCTGCATTGCCTGAATTGGTGGCAGATTTTGTTCAGGAGTCTCGTGTTCAAGCTGGCCTTCTTGATAAACGTCCTCAACTCCTTGAAAAGGCCCATACCTTCAAATCAGCAGTTGCAACTTTCTATGCTCCTAGTGACCTTTGTGGAGTTGGTGGAATGCAGCGACAAAGAATTCATGCAACTTCATCTTGGCATAATGGTCCTGCTCGGTATGATTGTGTTTTTGTGGAAAAAGACTCTACTTTGCCAGGTTTTCAAGGGTTGGCTATTGCTCAAGTTCTTTCACTGTTTTCATTCCATGATCGCAATACTTTCCATTCATGTGCTTTGGTTAAGTGGTTTAGTTCCATTGGGTTTTGCTTCAAAACAGGACTGTGGATGGTTGAGCCAGACTTTGATAATGATGGCCATCCTGTGGTGCAGGTTATTTCTGTGGATAATATTTTGCGTCCTGCTCATTTAATTGGAGTCTATGGACCCAACCCTCTTCCCAGAAAATTTCACCACACAGATTCACTTTCTGCATTTGCTGCTTTTTATGTTAACAAATACTCTGACTATCATGCATATCAACTTGCTTTCTAGACTTGTCCTTGATGGTGAAAATGTATTCATTCAATTAGCACTGTGATTTATTTTGTTTACTTCACACTTTTCTCAAACCTGCAACAGTGTGCAACTATGGAAAAAATTGCCCCCCAAAAAATATACATATAATGGTCAACAATGATTCACAAGGAAATCAAAATCAACATTACAAAACCAGATGGTACATAGCAAACAAAGCTGAAAGACAGAAAACATGGGGAACAAACAGAATGAAAATAGCATGGACAGTACCGTGACACTGAGCAACTATTAAATCAATGAAACGATGGCATATGGTAGTAAGCACAATCCTAAAACAACCAGTCACCAGCACGATCAATGAATTACACACAGACTCGGAGCACGGCAATTTCATATGCCAGACCTGCCAGTGCTAAGGCTACCCCCATTCCCGGACTTCATTTTCTTTTGCGGTCGCCGACAATGGTTGGAATCTGATTCCAAGTAGTAATTACCTGTACTAGTCTCGTTGCCATGCAGCGAACTTGGTTCATAGTCGGGTACAAACGGAAGGGCAGCAAGTTTGCGTTTTGGAGCGGAAGGGATAACTAACGAAGGGCAAAGTTATTAGTCCACCATCCGAGTCTTCCATACCCCCGCCTCTCGACTCACTGTCAGCCTCGGTGTCAGGCACAGCATCCAGTGCACGAGGCCTGAAGATCGGAACCTCAACGGCTTCCTGTTGAATGATGGGATAATCATCTGAGTCTTCGCAGGCATTCACAACCAGTACTACTGGATTGGCCGGTCCCAAGATCTAGTAGTACAGTTAATTTGCCGAAAGTCAGCATACTCCAATGACTCACCGTTACGCTCAGTGTTCGGCCTGCATGCTTAGTAGTAAGGGAGGCCAAGTTCTCATCCATTTTCAAGTTGTTGGCGTCGTCACTGGCAACGAAGATTTTGTCGAGTAAGTTATCCTTGGGCTGAACCGGAGTGACGGGGGTGCTTCCAGTCCGATCGGATCAGTGGTGATGAGAATGGGGCAGAGCACTTACTCCGAGTCGGTGCCTAGTAGTAAATCCGAGTCATGTTAGTACGGAGTTAGCGAGTAGTGCCTCAACGTGCACAACTCTTACCTTCGAATGCTGATTTTTTAGATCTGAGTTCAATGGCGAGGTTCAGGAGGATCAAAATTGAGTCGGGGGCCAACATGGGGATGAGCAGAGGAAGTACTGGCTCGGTACCTACACATATTACATATGTATATAGAACGCTCGGGCCATGCCGCATCAAACACACAGCCGAAGTGGGTCAGTGACGTCCCCCTTACAAGGACTTCGCCGCTCCCAGCCCTTATCCCACCCACATAACTCCCGGCGACGAAAAAGGTCAACTCATCTCCACCACTGCATCAACTGTGACGTGTCTGTCCCTGAGTGTCGTCAGTCTCTCCCCCACAGTCAGCTCATTGCGTGGCATTGGGTAATGTCCAACGTTTTCAAGGGCTTGCTCCTTCGCTTACGCCCGCATTTCGTTTATACATAGCGGTATTGTCCAGGCGTGCCTCTGCTCTTCTCTTTGCACATGAAGGTCTGGACGGTGATTCCTTCCTATCATGTGGGTAACATTAATCACGGGTGTGGTTTTCTATAGGTGCACGGCACCTGTATTTGATCGATTTCTCAACCGAAAATCTACCGGACCTCAAGTCGACGATCGAACATTCGTATACTATAGATGTAAAGGTCAGCTGCGGGGTGGATTCGCAATCTCAAGACCTGACGAAGCTGTGCAGGTGACAACCATCCAAGCTGATGCTGCGGACGATGCTGCGATAACTGCAGTGTGCAAGCAAGCAATTGACGAAGAGGGCAGGCTGGATGTCTTCTTTGCGAATGTCTGCCCTCTCTCTCTCCCTCTAGGACGTTCTGCCTCTGACATAACACTACTAGGCCGGTGTGGTGAACGAGAATGCCCTACAAGAGACAACGCCACAAAGGTTCATGGAGACCATGCGGATCAACACACTTTCGTAAGTGCAGTTCCGTCTTCAAGTGCGCCTTATTACCTGTATTGACGGGCTGCAGTTGCTTCTTGGCGGTCAAGCATGCCTCGCAGGCTATGATGCTATCGCACGCATGGATCCACGCCGTTGAAATTTGAATTTGACACGCGAGCAGCTCGCGTTGGGCCATGCTCCGGGATCACTCATGTCCGCGTGCGTCGGGCTGCTGGTCGGCGTTATATATCGCTCCTTGTCAACATCAAGACATGGCGTGTTTCACCACCCGCATCCTTCAACCGGCAAGACGTTGAGCGGAGGCAGTATCATATTGACTGCTTCGGGTTCGTCCCGCCCGCTTCTTTGTTCCCCATAATTAAACCCACTCCGCTAGTCGCTGGACTGCGCTCGGGCGCTGGAACCATCGACTGTAAGCCTCTCTTCTTTATGTTAAACTCATGTCATTAACAATTATTCAGACAGTGCAAGTAAAGCCGCGTGAGCTCACTTCACTTTCCCCGTCATACAACGATTACATCCCCACTGTAGCGTCAACTCGATCGCGAAGACGAGCGTTTACCAATTACAGAAGACCGACTTTCGCGTAAACTCGATCTGCCCTGGCCTGATCGAGACGAACATGACGAGGAACATGTTCGATGCCGCTCGCGAGAAGGGTAAAGCGGGCAAGATCGGTCAATTGAATCCAATGGGCAGGTATACGCGGTCGCGCAGGGATGTAGAGATTGTACAGATGGCGCTTTTCTTGGCATCAGGTAAGGCTTCGATGCACCTGAGGTGATGCACTCGAAAACTCATCTACCATCCTTTTTGAAGACGAGTCAAGTTATGTCAATAGACAGAACATCGCCGTGGACGGCGGTCTGTCTCCTTCCCATCCTGTGATACCTGGCCATTGGGCGTAGGTCGCTCATTGTGTTTGCCATATATGAATATATGAAATCCAGGAGGACGCCCATTGCCCCATTAGTACTACACGTTTCAAGTTGTATTCGGGCCCCAAGTTGGTTATGGTCAAAATTATTGAATCAACTTCTTCGCTTGATCATGCCTTTCCACGACACTAAATAACGTCAGAGATGAGGATATAAAAGACGATGGCGATGGATTTGTGACACGAGGCACGGATACAGATTTGTTGCGGGCACCACATATTGTAACTCGAATAAAGAATGGAGCGAAAGATAACTTTAAACCAACTCGGAGCTGATCTCACCACCGTGACGGCATCCATCTTGTCTACCCAACCAGCTAAGCGAGCGAAATACTATCAGAAAGACTTCGAAAAAAGCACACATCAGAAAAGGTTAGATTAGACAAAACAATGAGACACTTACTCCGTGCTAAATCACATAGATACTGTCTAATTACCTGCTCGGCGGTGGTAATTGAAGACCAGAATGGGAAGAGCTTGAAGAGATTGCTGGCGGCAGTAAATATGTTGAAGTAGAAGACATGCATGATGGAGAGGACAAAAAGAATTTGACTCAGGATGATGACGAGGAGCGGTGGGTTGACAAGCTCGAGTAATTGAGCGATAATGAGCAAGACCAACTAGAAATTTTAGTCACCAGTACAGTTAGCATTGAATGGCGGCCATAATAGAACAAATACTCACCAGTATCCTGACCTTTCCTAGATCAAATCCTAGTAGATCATTCGGCGGACGCTGGTGTTTCAAACCACCCATTCCTCCGCATGCACCTTCCCGGCACCTACTACTAGTAAAAATCTACCTTGCAGCAGTCAGGTTGATTCGTAGGCTACTTAAGTAAGTAGCAAGTGACTCCGACTTGAATGGGTACCTACCTAATTTCTGTTCCCTTAAGGGGACAGGTACTCGCTGTTCAACCGGATCCCGACGGTACCGGGACCGGTTTGGTTGTGCGAGCGAAACTGGTAGTGGCGTGGGTAAATTGTGGCGTGGGTAGATTGACACTGGGAGTCTTCCTGCAGTGCAGCTTATCCGATCGTCGAGGGACTGCCATCGTCTCCCGAAATACTAGATGGGCAATTGGGTGAGTGGTTGGTTCAAAGAGTCTTATCTTGATTTCGACTAAACCAACTTTTCCGACGATGACCAGCGCGTCCAACGGTCTCACCGGCATTTTTTCTTTTTTCCCGACCTTTCTTTGAACCACTTCGCTTCGCCGTCAGAGCGTAAGTTCGATCTCCAACTCCTTAACAGAAGGAAAAGCAGCACACGCCGTTATCTCTAGGATCTCGATGCAGAACGTGGCGATGAAGAGGATCTCGACTCAGAAGCCAGGGAGCGCTACGTGAGCTGGTAGAGACCAGGACCTCAGGGAAAGGGAAAGAGATCAGAAAGAGTGGGGAAAGGGACCCGCCGTCCTTGCTGCGCCCAGCGTTGGACTTGGGGACTGGGAGTTGGGCCCGAGGGCGAGGCGTGTGAGGGATGGGATTGGGCGGGCGTCAGGCTGGGATTTGGAGGTGAGTCCCTCGTTTTCGGTTCTGTCACGCTGTTCTGCGTACTTCGTGGGGATTGGGAGGTGGGCCCTGAGGGCGAGGCGTGTGAGGGATGGGATTGGGCGGGCGTCACTGGGATTTGAAGATGAGTCGCTCGTTTTCGGTTCTGTCACGCTGTTCTGCGTACTTCATGGGGACTGGGAGGTGGGCCCCAAAGGCGAGGCGTGTGAGGGATAGAATTGGGCGGGCGTCACTGGGATTTGGAGTGAGTCGCTCGTTTTCGGTTCCGTCACGCTACTCTGCGCACTTCATACTATCTGTGCGTTTGGTGATTACCAACTGACCACTTGCCTCGTAGACGCTGCGTGTGTTGGATGTATTACAGCGACCTCCCGATTTCTTTCCTGCCTGGGGTAATAATACAGTCCGGTCGTCATTAGTCTTCAACGTACGTCGTGATGTATCTCTGTTTTCGATCACTACTGACTCCCGTCGCGCAGCTCGACCCTAGCAAGTTCCTCACGATGGAAACGCAATGAGCGTGTCATATCCCTATGGAACTTCGAATCACAGGGTACACGCGTGCGGGGCTGATGCCCGTGCACGATCTCGAGCTCGAACGCGACGCGATCGACGTGCTAAAGTGACTGATTGGACGGAAGAGCAGGTCACTGGCATGCCCGGTGCCACATACAAATGGATCCGAATGGACGCCGACTTTGAATGGATTGCTGCCGTTGCATTTGAGCAGTCAGATTTAATGTGGGTTTCTCAGTTGCGGCGTGATAGTGATGTTGTCGCCCAACTTCAGGTGAGCTCACTGCGGATACTCCGACTCTGCGATTCTCTAACTCGACTGTAGGCCATCCCGGCATGCCCTGGCCAAACAGCCGACTGCCATCGTTTCCAGTACTTTTACGAAGACGGTCCTCGTCTCTAATTACTATTATCGGACACGATGCGAGGCCGCGACCGCGCTCGTCGTCAGTAAGTCAAGAAGATCTTTCTTCCAGATTGTCGATGACGCTGTGAGCAGTGTGCCATTCGACGTCTTGAATTTTTGGGTCTTTTCCATCTCTTCAAGCTCTTCATGCGATACTGCTATGAACCCGAGGATGTAAATCAAGACTTGTTCATACATAATTATGTTCCAAAACCAAACGACTTTTCGGACCTCGCCGAGTACTAGTACTTTGTTCGCAAGGTGCGTTTACACGTGTTTCGTATACTTGGAAAGGCTTATCGTTGGTGTAGACACTTGTTCATGCCATTTCTCAAGTTCGTTTGGAGAACGGCAAGACTCCTGCTCTGCTATTTTCCGACAATTCCTCGTGGATCAGCTGCGGTACAACGATAAAACCGCAAATCCAGTAGGTGTCGCTTGATTTCAAGATAATACGTGAGCTGATCAGATATCAAAGGTCTCTGATGCTTTCTATATATTCATGTTCACTTCGATGACGTTTGTGCTACCCACGGACGCGTATCCACACGTAAGTGCATTTAACCGCGCATACGCTACGTCAAAATCCTCATCTATCGCAGCGTGTTCCTCATGCGTATACTAACCCTTCTTCTCCCGACGCTGCAAGATGCTGGGTCCCTTGTGTCGACAACCTTTGGGAAAAGTGTACCTGGGAATTCGAGTTTGTTGTTCCGAGGTATCTCGAGGAGCCCGACTTGACATGGCGCGATGAAGATGGAGAGTTTGGCCAGCGACAGGAATCCATTCCAACTGTTGTGGTCTGTAGTGGAGACCTCGTGGAATAGGTACGTCTCCGTTCCGCACCGTTCCGCACCCATGCTTACGACGTCACGGTAGGTTGCCCGTCCTAACAACTCGAACAAGACCATCTTCCTCTTTTCACAAACCATTATGACGTCTGTGCAACACGTCGCGTTTGCCGCAGGTCCCTTTCATGTCCATTCGATCGCTGCAGACTCGTCAGAAGAGGCATCAGGTGTCACGCAGCCGCTCATGCATGCGTTCTGTTTGCCTGGTCAAGAATCTATGCTGCATACATCGACCTCATTCCTCCGTTCGGCAATGAACTTTTACAGCACGGATTTCGGGTCATACCCATTTGGTTCATTCAAGATAGTCGCCGTTGACGAGATGCCCATGCCACGATTCGACAGCGCAACCCTTTCTTTGGTGTCTGTTGATCTGCTGCACGGTGAAGATGCCATTGAACAAGTACTCGAAACCAGGCAGATGCTAAGTCACTGCCTTGCATGCCAATGGATGGGTATCAACATCCAACCCAAAGCGTGGTCCGATACCTGGCTCGTCAATGGACTTGCTCTTTACATCACAGGCCTTTTCATCCGCAAGATGCTTGGTAACAACGAGTACCGCTACCGGCTGAAGCGAGATATGCAACGTGTAGTTGAGTGGAATAATGGTTCGATGCCGCCGATTTGTCAACCTCAACATCTCGACCCCCCTGACGCGGCTACGCTCCCATTCGTCAACCTAAAGTCTCCACTTGTACTTCACATCCTCGACCGACGACTGGGGAAGTCCGGGACTTCCCTCGGCTGATCTCGCGTTCTTCCGAAAGTCTTTCTGTCGGCCATCAGTGGCGAGCTGCCAAACAACTGTCTCTCAACTCATTCCTTTCTTCGTACCTGCAGGAAGGTGAGCGGTATCGATCTACGCTCATTTGCCGAGCAATGTATATATGGGAGTGGATGTCCCGCGTTCGGGTTCTCCGCGTCATTCAACCGAAAAAAGATGGCCGTAGAGATTACCATGCGACAGGAGGCTCCTGCTCACAGAGCTCTTGAGCACAACGAGGTGTCGAAGTTGCTTTTCAAGCCTGTCTCATTCTTTGAGGTGAGTTTCTGCCTCAATATGCTCAGTGACCGTCTCTTACTGTCGTTGATAGGGTCAAATGACTGTTCGCATACACGAAGCTGACGGCACACCGTACGAACATGTGCTCGACATCCGATCTCCATTCAAGCGCTATGAGGTCCCTTTCAACACAAAATACAAGCGTATTCGTCGTAACACTAAGCGTTATCTCGCCCGCCAAGCAGCCGCACAAGCAGCGGCAGAAGGTGACGCCGAAGCTGCCGAGGCAATAGGCCTCATAGACATGGGATTCGGGCTAGAAATCTGGGAGAAAG
>JBBPNG010000445.1:0-22719 GCA_038091095.1 Leccinum incarnatum
TGTCACGAACAAATTGAGACCAGGAAAAAAAGCAAAACACACATCATGAACAGTGTCCACGAGAGGGGCAAGTTGAAGACTTCATCGTCCTCATTCTTTGAGTTCGAAGCTCCTATTCCCTTGCATAGTCTTACAGAAGCGGACCGTTTTGCAGACGGCTGCCTATTTCAAGTTGCGCCTGCAATGCGCCTGACTCCAAAACCCTCCCCACTTCGCCACTGCGTGGGAGTCGGGGAACCGCTCCAAGAGTTCTGTCGCCCGCGTTGGCCAGTGACCGAGGCACCGACCTTGGAAACAATCTTATGATATGATGCTGTCACAAATCCGGGCCTGACTCCCTCTTCCCACTACCTTTCCTTCAGCCCAACGTAGGTGCACTCACCGTCCCGAAACTAAACACTTGGCGGTGGGGCGTTCAAGGTAGAACTGAAGGGCAGCGACTCCTGGGGCAGTGGAAGCACCCTGACGAGCACTTTGTACCATCCCGCCTCGCCCTTACTAACAAGTTAGTGCCTATCTTTGGATATGGATGATAGCACATTCTGAGTTTCGACCGAAAACATCTTGCATGGCGCTTCGAGCGTTCCTTGGCTGTCCAATAGTCAACGATCGCGTAAAACTCAGTCTTACAAGCCCCTGCGCTCTTTAAGTGCCTCAGATAGTTTCCAAGACAACGACAATGGAATGGCATTAGTAGAAACTTTGGTTCATTTCGTCGGAAAACATCATCATGCATCATCTGCCGTAACTCTCGCGTCTTTTTTATCGTCGCCAGAGTAGTTGGACGAAACCTCAGAATCTGCAATCCCCATGTGAGAAGTGTCGAAGCCGTTCTCCTCCAGATACAAGCGGAACTACAACAAGTGTGAATAGACAGCACACCTCAGGGAACGATACGGGACACATACCGCTTCATCTTCCACCGCCATTCCATCGTGGCTAAGGGGTTTGACGAATAGGAGTACAACTATGGCGCTAAGGATGGCAAGGCCACTAGCAATCCAGAAGGGACCCGTGGTTCCCTTGAGCGAGTTGGCACCACCGAAATCTATGCCACGATTGAGTTCAAGCTTTTACGAGAATTCACACGTACCCACCAAGAACGATCGACTGCCAGCCTATCCGCCGGAAACGTGATCAGTCAACCATCACGACATCCATTGATATCGTATTCCACATACAGTACGTGCCGACAAACGCGCCGACCTTGCCGGTAGCCGCAGCGAAAGCATAGTATTGACCACGAACTGCGGTAGGCGAACTCTTGGCAGCAAGGACGCCAGTGCAGTTCCCGGGGCCTACATATGTAAGACAATGTCGCATCAGCTGCGAGTCACTTACCGAATTCTCCAAGACTCAGGAAGATACCATACACGACCTGTGATCGAAGTAAACACACAAAAACTGCTTGACTTGATAGGCAGTTCACAACATACAGCGAACGCCGCGATGTGTTGACTTATGCGAGTGTACAGGCCGCTCATGATGAAGCCAACGACTGCCTGGGAAAGTAAATCAGTGATCTAATAACAGAGAGACATGAGTTTCACGATTGAGCAGTTGTGACCTGATGACAATACCATTGTTGTCTTAGGGCCCAGATAGTCGATAACGAATGCACCGATAACAGCTCCTGGTGCCTTTGTGAATAGAGGGTAAACGAGAGTTTACGCAGAACAGCAAACCTGGGATATAGAATAGGCTGTAAAGAGAGGAGTGACTCGTGAGTAACAGAGAATATAGGATGAGAAGGGACACAAACTTGATAACAACACTCCATCCGAATACAACTGTGAGAGAAGAGTTCCCTCCGACAACACTATCCAGAATCAGTCTCAGGTATTATTCGACAAACACCAGAGTCAGCTTACACGTCTGTGATCGTTGAAGAGTAGAGGTTGAACTACACACTACTTAGGTGCCACGAGCCACAAAGGAAATGGCGATCTCACTGGATACCTGTGTGTATGTGACTTGAGACTGTAATGAATGATGAAAGCAATAATTGTACGTACGTGATGAAGTCATAGATAAACCTAAATGCAATCAGTGCATCCGGATCACCGGACAAGTTCGTCAACATACCAAGCCAAGGAAATCCCGAACAACCCTTTCCAGTAACGCTTTGTAATGAGATAGTAGGGGATCCGCATAGATTTCATCGAATTTTTTTTGTAGCTCGTGGGCTCTGTCATTCGCAGACGCCACAATAACACAGCAAGAGCGGGAATGGCTCCTAGACCAAGAGAAAGACGCCATACCGCACGGAGATGTTTGTCCCCGAAGCTATTGACGAAAGGTTGGGTATGATTCTCGATTTAAACACAATGCAACTCACATCCAATACAAAACCAGAGGCACAAAGGAGCCGATCACGAATCCAACATGCTAGCGAAGAATGGGTGCCCGGGTTCGAAGCCGCGGGCGCGGAACGCGTAGAAGGGACGCTCGTTCTGGAAGTACTTGGCAAGGTTGACGAGGATCAGGACTTCTCCGACACCAGGGTGGACCATGAATTTTTGGGTCTTGTTTCCGGTGAGGTTGGAGGCACTGGGGTCGTCCTCCTCAGCAACCGCGTCCTTAGAAACCAAGGAGTCGACGTATTTCGCCAGGCTGAAGATTACAGGGTGTTTCAAGATCTGGACGGTGGGGATCTCGGGCAACTGGAATGCGGCCTCTCCCTCGCGCTTGAGCCTGATGACGTCGATGGAGGTACCACCAAGCTCAAAGAAATTATCGCTAGCGGACATGTCGCGCGCGTTATGGTTGAAGATGCCGGCGGCGTATATGCCAGCCAATGTTTTCTCCGTCCCAGTTGAAGGAGCGATGGAGCTGGAACCGCGAGCAAGGCTCAGCAGCTCCTCTGCACGGGCGATGTGCTTGGCAAGCGAACCCTTCTTGAGCTGCTTGATGAGACTAGCCCTGGAAAGCTTTCCGAGAGTGGTCTTCTCCATTTGATCAACGGGGATAAGGATGACCAACTGCGGTGGGAGTGTGATCATCTTCACAGAGATGTCGCGCAGAGCACGTTGGGTAGTGAAGAGCTTGGCGGGAGCATCCTCGTCATCGAGGCTGAAGGTTGGGGCGTAGAAGACGACGAAGCCTTCTGTTTCTTGTCCAGCCTGGCGCGCGGTAAGGTGCAGCGGCGAGGAAAGAGTGGGTGACACCGTCAACCTTCTGGAGATAAGTTTCCAGTTCAGGAATGCCATAAGAGACGCCGTGGACAATGACGGTGTCTTCGATACGCCCGTTCAACCTCATCTTCCCGCGCTCGATGATTCCAACGTCACCGGTGCGGTACCAAACCAATCACCCTCGACAAAGCTAGAAGACGTTGCCTGGGGGTTGTTGTAGTAGCGCACGAAGATCATCGGGCCGCGGACTTGGAGTTCTCCGCTTTGACCGTCAGGGAGAGGAGTAACACCGTCTTCGGGGCTCACGATGCGCATCTCACTTCCAGGGAGAGGCTCGCCGAGCTCCAAAAACTCGTTCATCGGGGGGTTTTTCAATACGTCAACCGTATCGTAGATGATTCCAGCACTGAAAAAAGTCCACATGAGATGGGAACACCGTGATTCACACCAGAAACTTACCAGGTCTCTGTCATGCCAAAGCCGGAACCTATGATGAATGGAGCATCACTATCTTTTGCAAGTTTCTGAGAGTCTTGCTGAACGCAACAGCAGTACTGCTGACGATCGCTTCGCCACCACTGTTGACACGCTTGAGGGAAGAGAGGCCAAACTTACCGAAGAGGTCTTTGCGGTGCCCAAGGTCGCGCACGAGTTTGGCCAGCAAGAAGGTGGGCGCAAACGCGAGTTCAATCGACTGAGTTCACATTTAAGAGCGAGCCAAACCAGATGCACTATTGATCACGAACCTTTTCCTTTTCTTCGATCAAGCGAAGGTACCTCAGAGGATCGGCGAGGATGACGGATGCATGCACATGCAATTGCGACGCGCCGAAAAGAAGTGGCGTCAAATGCATTTCGAGGGATCCAGCGACGTGGTCAAATCCAACCCCTGTGCCATGTTAGCATGCCATCCGACAACAATCAATACAACTCACAGTTCATGATCCTGGATTCCGGCGTAAGGACGTAGCTCTGACCTTTGGCAAGGGCAGCGGCAATGACTGTACGATGCGTGTGCATCACAGCCTTGGAGAAGCCAGTCGACCCAGAGGTCAAGTATAGGATGGCTTCGTCGTCGGGCTTGGGTTGGTGGACAACAGAGTCTACTTCCAAGGTTCCAGCCGTGGCTTTCAGCTCTGAGAACAAGCGGATGTCAAGACCAGCGATCGACTCCACTGGTCAGCGTCGCTCTCGGTCGTCAACCAGGTCGGCGAAGATAAAAGCTTGTTGATGTGAGCGACGTGACCCTCCTTGTGTGCTTGCTGAGCGCTCAGGATGGGCTGCAGGCAAGGCACGTAGCCGGCGAGGAGACAGGCCCAAACAGCAGCCATGTTGTCCTCATGTTCAGTGAGGTAGACAACAATAACCGAACCAGCGGGCTTGCCCCATACACGGATAGCTTTGGCCAGGGTAAGAACGTATTGGCTGAATTCGCTGAACGTCTTTGTTTGGATAGAGGAGTCGTGGGGGGAGGAGGTGATGAAGCTGAGTTCGTGATCGGGATACTGAGAGACGGCCGAAGAAAAAACATTAACGAGAGTCTTTTGGACAGTGGGAGAAGTAGCAATGGAAGCCATTGATGAAATTAGAGGTATGCAAGGGTAGGATGCGCGATTAAGAGTGAGATGTGTGATTGAGCTGCGACGTCTAGAAGAGTGATCTGGTAATTGTATATCGAGTCTTCTCAAGACCGACCTCTTTTTATATCATATGTTTCCGGAGGCACTGAGGCAGATTACTGTTGGAATGCGCTGGATCGTCACATTTGGCTGTGTGGACGACTAATAATTTTAATTCCGGGAGCGGGACGAGAAAGCTGAGCACTGAGCGCTAAGCGCTGAGCCACGACGGATCAATGAAATACTTAATCTCCATGTGGCACGTATCGAAGAGTAAGCAGCGGCGCCGAGGCAATGCACCATGCTAGTCGCACCTACAAACATACCGCTTGAAGGATTAGCCAATACTAATTTCAAGTAGACTGGTCTAACCTTTGATAGAAGACGGAGGTGATATCAGTCGGTCTGGGTGAACAAGTGAGCCAGCTCACGTAGGTGCTTGCGACGATCTAAGGTACTTCTTGAATGGTATGAACTGGACTCCGACTCCACGAGGTCTCAAATCTCAGGCTCACATCAGGGAATCGGTGAGGTGATGAAATTCCCAGCTGAAGTTGGCAAATAAATGCAAACATGATGCTATCAGATAAGACTTTTTCAATGTTGAGCATGCATTATCTGCTGAGTATCAGAGAGATGGTAATTCGACAAGACTGTGATAGAATGCCACTGTGATTACCTGATCTCAGTCACGCTGTGTGCCATTGGTAGCAGTGTATCACCACCGGCAGACATGCTGACCGATGAACTGAAGCTATCTTTGTCTCCCTGGTTGGTCATACCAATATCACCTTGACCAAGTTCATTCCTCAAGATATCAGCTGGTGGCCCGCTTGTCATCACTAAATCACTACAGTGCAATATTATCAGGTGTATAGTTTATTGTCACATATCTACAGCACCGAAAATCTTTTTAATCATGTCATTCAGTGGAGGGACTACCGTTGGTCGTCAATGTGTGTCGTCGCCGTCGTTGCGTTGGCCATTGCATCACTCGATGTGTCGTCGCACTGGATTGCTGCGTGAGCGACGGAAGACGCGGTGAAGACGGGAGGAGGCCCACGAGAACAAGACGCACCTTGACACCGTCGTCGTCATTGTGTAGACATATCCTCGTAGCGTCAGTGGACGTGTCGGGTGCCATGTCGCGTCGTGCCGTGGTCCGGCGACGCTGCTCCCGTGGCGTCGTCGTTTGTCGCCGTTGACGCTGCTCCCGTCTACCGGGCATATACTCACGTGCGAACCACCTTTGAAGCTTGTTTCATCGGCTTTTACCCTGTCTCTCACGAATCTTCGCCGAGGCTGCATGCAAACAGCGTCTCTTGAGAACGCCACGCGGTGTAGCATGCTTCGCACGATACTCGATTGATCGCGACCCTCGAACCGTCGAATTGCTAATTGCCGACTTGGCGAGTAACATATCGACGACTTGAAAAGTTCAATACTCTCTAACAGGCCTCCCCGCATATCGAACGTCTGCACTTCGTTCGCGACCTGGAGTGAAACAAAAGCTCAGCTGCGAGACAAACAACGTTTGTCAGTTCGAGTATGGCCGCGACGCACCAGAGAGTCTGACAGACGATCTCAAATGTTGTGAGCACAAGAGAACCGGGAGAAATTAGCTGACCACTTAGTACAGGCCATTATTGCAAACTTGTAGTGCACCGGCGCACTAGACCAAACGAATATGCGAAGTTGCTTCGCAATCGGTCCCTTCTCTCACCACTCGATCAGCGGGTTGAAGATGAGTTCGTTGCAACCTAACGCGAGGGGTTTTTCAGCGCTATGAACACTGATGGTGTTAAACGTCCCTGGACACTCACCGTACGAGTACTTTTTCCAACAGTCAAGTTCGTCGTCGGCAGTCAACGGCACACCTTCCTTAAACCCGCCATTCAAATACGCCGCCCAGCGAATGATGCAACCATTGGGCTGCAGAAAAAACTCAGTTCAGAAAACCCCGAGGAAATAGTTCATAGAGGGGAAGCAATTACCTGAAGACGGAGCGCTATATCGAAGTCCTCCGAGACGATCGATTCAGTGAAATGCGACCTGCATGACATCTTGCAAACAAACAGGGATTCAGAATCTGCTGCCATATGCAAGGTACAACAATAGCCTACCCGATTCGTGCTGCCAAAAGATGGCCACCTCCGGATACTCTACCAGTTCCCGGGCCCCGTACTCGCGCTCGTGCTCGGACGGGTGACTAGCTTTGCGCCGTTATGTCGATGAACCTGTGAATCCGTGTTTCCCTTCTTCATCAGTAAAAATGTGAGTTTGATACCGTGACATTGATTGTTCGCCGGGCTGTTCGAGAGGGCCTGGTGTCGTACCTGAAACTTGGCCAATGAGTGGTCGGTCGCTGGTCGCTGTTAGACAATGCAATGTGATCAGGGTGTTGGTCTGCGGGGATGGGTCGACTCTTCGAGGAGTATTCATTGATCGAGAGGGAGCGCCGAGACGAGCCGGAGGAAGACCTCGATGTGGCGAGGCGAGAGCGGGTTGAAGCGCGAGATGGGGGGCAATGGGAGATGCGGAGCGATGTCAGATCAGGTACCACAAGCGTACTAGGTGCATCCGCCGAGTCACGTACCCTGCCATAATCGCGTTCGTTGCAACTCAGTGCAGGAGCGTTTTGTTGAGTGCGAGCTGATAGGAAGCTTTATGTAAATTCTTCCGGGCGAGTAGTACATCGAGCCGGCTTGACAAGAGGGCGAAAACATCGTGCGAAACTTATTGCGCACTGGCAGCCTGTACTAAGCGCGAGCACGTCTACCATCATGGACGACGTTCACCATTCAGGACCTGGCAGGTTGTTGAATGGCACGAAAAAAATCATGAATTCACCACCTCACAGGATCATCAATGTGGTCCAGGTGTTCATCCCGGCGGGAGCCCTGGGTGGATATTTATATTATGAAGATTTGAAATGAGCACTAGAACTCGTAAAAATCCAAGTCCAAGCCCTCGTCACCGTCTCGACCACCATCTGATTCGTAAATGGCATCTATTAGGAAGTCGGAATTCGAGTCTGAACCCAGACTCTTGTCCTCGTCGCTGACAAGCTCATCCCAGTGTCTCCATAATTCCTCGTCACCGCCAACCTCCTCCGAGTCCATACCACCCCCGGGATCATGATTATTGAGCGGATTGACGGCCGTGGGCATGCCACTATCTGGAGAGTCGTCGTTAGCAGACTCTGACTCAGAATTCTGCGGTGCGCTGTCCTCAGCAACTTTTGAATGATGGGTATACACGTGCCCCACAGCAAGGCCCCAGTGATATCGCATGAGCATATCACGGTCGACAAACCTAGAGAAGAGTGGGTAGGGTATTCAGTATTTAAATACTTACAATGAGTAACACCAACCGGTTGATATGATAAAATTTCCAGTCCTCGGAGTCACACGCATTGCGAGACATTGCGACACCGTCGCGATGCAGTTTTCCATCCACAAATGATGGAACAATGTGGCAACATCTGAGGACGTCAGCAGGGTCAACAAAGCCATATGCATCCGTCCGATTCATTGGTACAAATCTTGCTTTGTCAAGAGCGTAATGCTCCCAGCTAAATGGTTTGTCCAGCAGTTCAAACCACCGTACCCAAAGAAAGTCTACTCTTCGTGATTGGTAGTCTTTTGATTCAGGCCCAACATAGATAATGTTTGCATGGTAAATTCCCAGAACCCGTGCATAGCAGAATGGGTGGTCATCGGACCCATCTCTGTGTGTCAATAGCATGACGTCCCGGTGGTCGGTCCGCGGGTTAACAGAGTCGGTTTCACGACGGAGGTCATAAGTCGTGTAGTTAATTCGAAGTAGAGGGTGCCGGTAAATGCGATCTCCCTTGAAAATCACGTGCCCCAGCATAGAAAGGTGGGATTGGCTGGGTTGTTCCGGGGACTGTGGAGGCTGGAAAGAGGGTAACTGGGAAGGACTTGCATGGTCATCGCGCATATGTATCTCGCGAATTCGAGGCCAAATATGTAGTCTCAACCTGTGTATGAAATCCTGAAATAGTTCAGCAACACATCATTTGGCACTAGAGCACACGGCTGAAAAACTAACCTTCGCGATTGGATCATCTGCATTTCTCTGTACAAATTGAGTAACATCCTCAGGAAAGTTCTGGGATTTGCCAATGACGTGGTGCTGCTCCAGAGAGTTCGGAGTTGGATCATCTTGATTCAGCATTTCTCTTTGTACACGAATGCGCTGGATACGTGCTTGACGACGCTCAATGGAGGCTAGCTGTGGTATGAATGCTTTCCGACTTGTCCTCGGGAACCGACCTTTGCTTATGCGATGTTCAAGTTCACCCTGACCAAATATGCAAGTCTAAGTCAGATCACTAGAAATCGAAATGAATATATAGCGTACGGATTGTGTTGAATAAGAGTCCGTGGTTCCATACAGTCTGATCTGGGCAGCGTAATCTCCAAGAGCATGGAGCTTGTAGGTACGTAGATTGAGAACTTTGGGACGACGACCGTTTACATTACTCGAGGCTCCTTGGACGTTAGATGGAGGAATGGCACCGGATTTTTTATGAGCTTGTAGTCTAATACGGGACTGTGTTTCGCGCTGGAGCTCTCTGGTCGAGAATGCAGGACACGTATTATCGACGAAATGGCGAATCTCATTGCCAACCTCTCCTGTAACATTTTCCAGGATGCGGATGGTTTCATCTGTGTGCATGCGTAGTTTTGCCAAACCATGCCAATGTGCAAGCAAGAATAGGAGCTTGAGAACCTGTCCATTGTGTGGTTCGGGAAGAAGTCCCGAGAAAACGGGGATCGCACACTGCATCCAGACCGTGTAAAGGTTTATCTCATTCGGCAAGAGCTGCAACTTACTTGTAAGATATCCTCAAAATCCCGTGCAGCCATTCTCTTCAAGTCAGACACGTTTGAACTGAAACGCCGTATGGTGTCACGGCCAAAGGTCGGCACATGATGGTAGCTGTTCATAGTTTTAGCTCATGTCAATGACATCAAGGTACTAGTTCATATCCTCACCGTCGATCAAGATCAGCGAGTGCACGCCCTTTGAGAGTATCCAATATCCGCAGTAAATGAATGAAAACCGCTTTCCAAACCCCGAGTTCGAACTCATGCAAAAGATCAACAACCAGCATGAGAAAGAAGTCGAATCCCAGGGAACTAAGCCTTGCTGAAAATGCATTCTAATTGGAATGTCAGTAATTGCTCTCTGTCCAAAGATCCATCATCCCACACCTCGGTTGGCACCAAAGACTCCCCTTTCAGAATCCTCTCGACTTGTGGAGTGTCGACTACATACTGTTGATCATAGATAATGTGGCGGGCGGCAGCAACATTCTCCCTGCGCTGTTGGTTGTCCTTGCGGGCCAATGTTTGACGTTGCAAAATGTCTCGTTCGGTTGCCATATTTTGTAACTGGTCCTTGGGGATCAGACATCGTGGGCATGGACAGCCACCAAGATTGCGTATGTTCGCTATTAGAACTCTATTTCCGTTAGAATGTTTGTGGGTTAGCGTGAGCCCTCCATCTCTTGTGGCAGGATGGACGTACTTTTCAGGATAGTCGGCCGAATAAGTAAATATTCGCGGAAACAGACGCCGCTCAATACCATCACAGCATTTGAGTACAATTCCGTGTCGATACGCCTCAAGAAATTCGTCATCAAGTATTTCTCGCCACTGGGCATGGAAAAGCTCCCTGTGGCAATGCGTATACAAAGAATCGCCAGGTGGTTTGCTTCCGGAATGCTCCAAAATAAAGTCCTTGAAGTCATCCGGCAACTAGCAGAACATGTTAGTAACCACGGCCGATAGGAGCTCTCTAAAATTTACTCACCGTTTGAAAATAGGCTGCATGAGCACAAAGGTTGGCGGATGGCTGGCACCTTTTGTACTTTGATTCATTGCCCAGGTATACATATAGGGGCCACAGTTTCGCACTCCCGAAGGTCGTAAGTTGCGTTGCATCCGACCAAAACATGAGCGCGACCACTCGACGTGGTAAATCGCAGTCCAGTTCAGGAGGAGATTCCTGCAAGGCCCTATGAGCATCGAGAAATGCCTTGGAAGTAAAAAGTTCTCCGTGTACCCCAACATCACATGCCTTGTGTGGGGGGCGCCAACGTAACTCATAGGGTTCGAAATGGAAGAGCTTGTGGTGACTAGGATCCAGGACCCTTTCGCGAATTATTGACGTGAGAGAACGGTGATAAAAGTCCTGGATGGTGTAGTCTTTTGGTCCAGGATGTAGAGAGCGACGAGGAAATGGAACTGAAATTGTCACTGGGGAACTCTTCCAACCTGCATCATTATCCAACCATTCTTCAGAATCCTCACAGCTGCCAGATGGATCCAGAACCCCCAAGGCACGGTTGATTGCACTCCATTTAGTGGTCCGCACATCGTCTGGTCGGAAATCCATGCGACCAATAATATCGAGAAGTTTACTGAAGCTGCTTCTCGACTTCTGTGATCCCTGGTTCCAATACCAGTCACCCAGTCGCAACGAACTCTTGTTTGGATATGGATGAAATGGGTTCTCGAGGGTCCGTCCGTCTGCTCTGTTCAGCCGAGTGACTTGTACAATGGGATGTTCGCCACATAGATGATCATCAGGGTCATGCAACAGTGGAAGGGCATTTGTGTCAAAAATGCGAAACAGACTAAAAGTGTTTGGCTGGGTCTGGAATGTATCACGCACTCCGGATAGTGCTGATTGTGGAGGAGACACATCATCTAAAGAATGTGCTGTGGGCGCATGCTGAGGAGGAGGTGGGGGTTCTGCTGCAAGTACAAGCTGAGGAGGTGGAGGTTCTATTGGAACACCTGGTGGAGGCAGTGGCATGGGCGGTTCAGATAGCATGTCCCTGAAACGTAGTGGAAGTTGCCGGTTTTCTCGGCGAGACTTGCGTCGTGACAATGGCACACCATCATCCTCGAGACCATGGTGTGGTGACGCCTGAGCTGTATCAGAAGCAGGAACCCCATCATGCTATGGTATGTATCAATTCCGCCATCCAATGCTGGTATGTCCAAAAGAAATCAATTACCTGTTCAGCCCGCTCAAGATCGCCTGGATGCGCACACATGGGATCTTCAGCTGAACTCGAACCTGCACCTCCATGGGCTGGTGAGGACTCTGCTTCGTTGGAGGCCATGTACCGGCGCTTCTTGCGATGGTAGATTTCTTTGGCCCTAGCCAGCACAGTTGCAAGACGCTTCTTGCCTTTCTGGCAGTTTTTCCCGTGCTTTGTAAAAGCGGCGACATCAGAAAAAGAGCGCCCGCAGGCACATAATTGAGAGAATCTCTGTGACTCCATGGTACGTTGTGAAAGTGGGAGTGCAACGTCGTAAATTCTGTTTTGGACAGTCACTGCCGATGCCGTGATCAGGAAACACGCCTAAGTCTGGTCTAGCAAAGTCGGGAAGTGCCGGAGACGACCAGACTCGTTATGATTCGGAAACGGTATCTTTGACTTTTTGAGGAGAGAAGACCACGTCGGAATTGCATTCAGCGTACATCACTACTAGTAGCTGTGCTCCGCATTCGCGTGTGGCGAGGTGGTAATACACCGATTAGAGGGAAGCCGGATTTCTGGAGGCCGACGATTTAGCGGGTCGGGTGGGGAAGAGGTTCGCCGTGAAGAACTGTAGCGGTTTCTGGCCAATACCCATCTGACCAAACTGATCCGTTAACTGATTAATGAGGGCCTCCGGTGGAGGGTAATAGTAAACGGGCTGCTGTTCGAGTCCGGGTGTCTTTATGAACAAGGGTTAAGCTGGCGGTGCAGTACTATATGCTCAGGCGAAACCCTGCTTGGCCGCTAACCAGGTGAAAAGCTGGGTGGTGGGCACTTGCACGGTGCACCATAGGCAGGTTTGAGGAAGGCATCCGCTAGCGCCGTACTAGTAAGCTTGCGTCTGCCAGTGGCCAGCAACATTGATGCGTGCCAGTGCACCCTAGGCCAAATCGATCGGGGTGTTCTGCAATCATCTCTGCTAAGACTGCCCTGCTCTGGCACGTCTGTGCTTCCGGCCGATGCCCCCATAATCATGATTTACTAAGGATATTTCCGTCGAAACGACGTGGATCTATCCAGTTAGAGCCGACTCAAAAGGATTCCGATACACTTTGCCTGTAGCGGCAACTCCAGCGCAAATCGCCAGTAGGGAAGCTGCTTCAAGTTGTTGGATGGGAGTGTTGGTATTGATAGGGGGATCAGACTCGGAGGGGAGTTGTATGGTAGGACTGGTTGAACACGTACTAGGGGTTTTCTTTTCAAGTCTCTAGTTGGCGATGCCAAGCGTTGTGAACTAGCGGATTGCGTAGGCATGCTTGAAGGTGTTGGATCGGACATCATTGTCCTCGTCGTGAGGTAGAAGACCACCCTCAGGCTCTCGAGGATTCCATTACATCCAAGAGAGAACATATCGATCGTGGGACCGTGTCGGTGAGCTCTCCTTGTACAAGTTCGGGCGGCATGGAGCCCGTGTACCAAGACTCTAGATCGACGCAGAGGTACAGAAGGGGTTCTGCTGTAAGCTCGGGGACTAGTAGCAGTCAAGTGACCAAATCCGGATAAAATGGTGTTTCTACGTTCGTCGATGAGAATATTGGTCTGGTGATTTTCAGCGGAGCGGTTTCGATGGCCCTAAAATAACTGATGCTAGTAGAAGCGTTAGGTTGCCATGTATGACCGGCAGCGAGTGAGGGAAACGATGAAAACGTACATCGTAGTTCAAACTTCAGATCATGTACAGAGGCAGGATGCACGGTATTCTAACCCACTCGCAAGATCGATATCTACAAGCTGAGATATTCGTGAGGCCCGATATCCGAGTCAAGTATCCCAGGTCCAAATCGTTCACCAGTTGCAAACGGAAACCAGGCACCCGTTCCGAGTCTGTGCTAATTAATTCCCCCAGAGACCCATTGGGCATCCATTCAAAGACAAGGGAGAGAAGGGGCTAAGACCAGGCATCAGTGATAGAAGGAACGACAAAGGAAGCAGGACGCACCGTGATCGACACCTTGAGTCCCCCGCGCTTCATCAAAGTCCTGAGCGAGCTTCTTGGCCTCTTCCGTCCTGATCGACTCGATCTCCCGTCTCGCGCGCTCGAGCTCCTTCTTTCTGATATCTTCCTTTTCTTTCTGCTGCTCAATCAGCTTCTTGGCGCGCGCGGGACACTGGCTGTCGATCATGCACACAGCGTTATGGAGCGCCGTTACAAGGGTGCTCAAGCGGGTACGCAGGAGCTCGGCAGAGGCAGTTGGACGGTACTAGTGTTGTCTTAGGGGGGCTGCTCTGACCGGAAAGGCGTACCTCTCAGAGTGGGCAAAGGGCTTGTCGATAAAGGAGATACGGTCTCTATGGCAGGGTCTACACGGATGCGGAGTTTGTCGCGACGTGCGCAGCTCATGACGTAGGCCGACTTCAAGTTGTTCACGGCCAAAGTCGTCAAGGGGCTTGATGAGGTCGAGGTGCTTCCTTTGATGGTGCTGAGACCTAGTGAGAGTTGGGACAGGAGGCGGGAGAGGAGGGCACGGGAGAGGGGGGGGGGCAGAAACCAGCATATGGAGAGTCGCTGGCGCAGAGTGAGGAGAGGACAGTGTGCGCTGTGAATGCGCAGAGGGTAAGGGGGTCGCTCGAATCCTCGAGAAGGATGTAGAGGATCTTTATCTGGCTGGGGAGGCGGAGCACATCTCTCGAAAGCTGGAAAACATGAGTGAGGGAGTGTTGGTAAAGAGACGACTTACAGCATCTTTGAGGAGACCAGCGTGAGTAGGCGCCTTAGGTAGTCCAAGGAGGGCAGCAAGGCGGGTGCTCTTGGAGCGGGCGTCGTCTTCGTCGGCAGGTTTCTAGGCTGGAACTGCGAGCCTGAGTGCGCTAGAGGACCTGGACTGCGAGACGGGTCAGTTCTTCCTGGGATCTACCGCCGATGGAGGTGACGACCGCGTGTTGACTGGTGCTGGAGGATGTCCGGGTCCGATAGGTGGATGGCGTGTGCCTGGTGGGCATACTTTGCGACGTTGGTGAGGTGAATGCGGAGGCGACAGAAATCGACCTTGAACTGGTGCTTTAGACAGAAGCAGAAAGCCTGCTGTGTGACTTGCTGGGGAAGGGATCAGGGAATCGAACGGGACGCGTGAGAGGGAAGGGGGTAGTACTCGCCTGGTGAATGGCCTCGAGATGGGCGTATGTGTCTTGAGAGAGGCACGGTAACGAAACTTGAGGACGAGCGGTTGATGATAGCGAATCTGATTGCCACTGACGGCGCTGACGATGATGCTCTCTGATATCTCACTGGCCTTGAGATCGACAACATCCAGGGCGAGTGCGTGGTCAGCCTGCTGCTGCCAGTGGGCGGGAAGGACCTTAGGCCATCTGCGAGTGCAATGAAGCGGTGAATGACGAAGTTGATGGAGGCGACGCTGCCGTTTTGAGCGATGTTTTGTAGTGCATGAGACGATCCCAAGTGCGCATGTCTACGCACTCTACGAAGCGAATGAGGATGGTCGAGTGAGGCAGGTGGAGTAACTCGAAATAGCTTGGACGAGAGCGTCTGACCGGGACCGACTGATACGTCGCTACGTCTCCGTCAACTGTTTCACCTCTTCTGCCACACGTCGTTCTGCAATCCGGGGTCAGTCCCACAATAACACACTGATATCAACCAAGAAACACCCACCTGCCTCGGCTCTCTCGGGCTCTTCTTCCTCCCTCCGCGCAGCTTCCTCCTCTTCTTCCAGCTTCCTCCTCTCCTCCTCCTTCTTTTCCTCATACGCACCATCTTCTCCCCCATCTTCTTCTCCGCCACCGGCCCGTGGCCTGTTGTTCAGCATAACCTAGGGCGCTCTTCTTTGCGGTACGCGCGCTCGATGTCGTCAATCTGCAAACGCTCATGCATGCCCCTTTTCTCCTTTTCCAGCTGCTCGACTTGGAGACGCATCAGTCTGTCCGTGCTCGAGTCCTCCATATCCTAGACAACATATCAGCAATAGAGAGAATGACAAAGGGACCAGGACCCACCGTGGTCGACACCTTGAGCCCGCCGCGCTTCATCAAGGCCTGAGCGAGCTTCTTGGCCTTCCGTCCTGATCGACTCGATCTCCCGTCTCGGGTTCGATCTTTGTCTTTTTAGCATCTTCCTTTTCTTTCTGCTGTTCGATAAGCTTCTTGGCGTGCATGAGCTCCGCGCGGCGGGACGCCTTCACCTTTTCTTTGCGTACGCTCAGCTCCGAGAATAGCTCCCTGTGGCGTGTGACGAGGGCTTTGCGCAGAGAGGGCGCGCCGTTCGGCGGATCACGCGCACAGCGTTGTGGAGCGCCGTTGCGAGGGTGCTCAAGCGGGTACGCGGCCGAGGACGAGTGGGTAGTGTTGTCGTTGGGCGAGGGGCTGCTCGGACCGGAAAGGCGTACCTCTCAGAGTATTCGCACTCGCTTAGTTTCCCCCTCCCAATTCCCGCTCGCCGACTCGGACACTAGAGGCAAAGCTCTATTTGTGAGGGTGGGAAAATGTGATGTAAATTTCCGGAAGAGGAGTGAGCCACCTTGGTGTGTGCAAGTTGCATTTGAAGTGGGAATAATGAGATATGTAGATGTGTTGTGTCTAGTCGACGACAAAATGATATGATGTGATCCAAAAAAATAAAATACTGTGTCTACTATTTCTCGTAGACAGACCGAAATATGGACGATGGGATGTAGTTTGGATGACACGTTTCATTGCCATATTCGAGATAGCCAGAGTAGGGCTCGACATTATATCCATATATGTATATATATAACTACTACTCCTCATGGCCTCATGCTCCAAAAAGAAGCAACATTTGGAAGAGCTATAGTATGTACGAGATGAATAAATGGCTGATAAGCCAAGGACCCCGAATACCACAGGACTCCCGACCGGGTGAGGGTGATTAAAGCTCCGCGACCTTTCCACAACAACTATTGCCGAGTATTAGGTAAGGAGAAGTCTGATCGAAGTCTCGGGTCCACCCCCTTCTGGTGAATTTGAGTTCCTAAGTGGCTGTGCGTGTGATGACACGCAATTCAAATAGCTACTATATTGGGGTTCAAGTAGATCTCTGATAATATAATAAAATCATAGCTACAGTCAATGGGCCTGCCGCGCGGCCGAATGAATGCGCGAGATGAGTCAAGACTAAACGGCCTCGTGCTATTCTGAAAGCAGATCTCCGAAGCTCCGCTACAAATTGAATAAATGTCCATCGCAGTGAGCACCAGCAGGCACACCTTACTACTATCATCATACTCAGGCTGAACGACAATGTCGGACAGCCCTACGTCGACATTGACTCTCCTCAAATGGAGCCCGACGTTTAGCACGATTCATGAAGACTACCAGCGTCTTCAGAGCTCAACCTCCACAACTGACAACGTTCGATCTGCTCTTTTTAGAGACTCGGAACCGTCAGATTCAGCTCGAGTTGACGTTGGTGACGTTGACGTTGACATGGACGCGGGTGCCGTGCCATCCCCCTTATCCGACACTGAGCTGTCAGACATGCTCAATTTGGAGGGCATCGAGTGGGCTGTCGGGCTCACCAATATCGGTCGCCCGACTTCACCCACTCACCCAATCATTGACGCAAATGACGGCTCCGGGTCTCCCTCAGGCTTCATAGACAGCGACCAAATCTCCAGGTCACCGTCCGGGTTCCCCACCGGCAGGTTATTGCCGTGCATCTACTTCAAACTCCGCGACGCTGGAACCCGCTTCTGGGCAGCAGTGGCCGTCGACATTCAACACTGTACCTGGGCTGAACTGTCGCAGGTACTCTGCGGCCGTCAGCCTACGAAGACTCAGTTTCAAAAGGTATTTTCTGATGCCCTTGCAAGACAAACGGCGTTTTCTCCAACCTGGCGGGCCGGTAAGTACTAAGCTTTGTCAGCAGGTTCGCCTGGTCTTCAAATTGACATCAATTGACCTTTTCCAGTCAAAGTTACCCTCGACGTCCCGTTGTTGGTGAATACAGAAGCATCACGGTCGAAGGATGCGATGATAGAACAAGCCCTCCAGATGAAGGGACCAATCCAGCTCGTTGAAGCAGAGGTGTTCACGACACCTACAGACACCAAATTCCTACTGGCTTTAACGCTCACCGTGAGTCATACTACTTTCTTTATGGCTATGCCCATTGTAATCTTTAATTCCATTTCCCCAGTTCGCAGCCGAGTGGGCCCATTACAGGTCCCACTGTTATGGAAAGGCGGCGTTTATCGTCCTCCCACCTACAGTCCCCGGCGGCTCCGGATTGCTTCCTGAAGTTCACAAGTTCACCCCGGCATTCCGCAAGAAACTGGGTCAACTCCTTGACGACCATTCCACCGGATGCGGGCTGCTTCACGAACAACCATCCTCCGACTCGGATGTTTTAACTTTGCCGGCCTCATCAGCTCCAGCACCGGGCCCGCAGTTCGTATGGTTCGGAAATTCAGCCCTTAAAGACGCCATCCATCGTGCTCTATATGACCCCATGTACCCGGGGTGGTTCGGGTTCTTGGAGGACGTAAAGATGGCCGACGGCAGTCGCTTCTGGGCGCCCCTGTCTGATGCTTCGCCTAAGCAAGCAGGACAGGTTCTGGGTTGGGTAAGTCACATTTTCAAAACATCTCGTCTGATTGCGTTAATAAAGCAACGTACTAGATCGAAGAACTTCTCCATTTCCACATCTTGCAAGGAAACAAGGCTCGCAAGCCTCTGACTGCATATGCGCAACCGCCGGACAACCTTACTGCTCACGATTCCGTCATCAAAAAGTTCAATCGCCATGCAAGGTTCCTTTCCCTTGTATCTGGCGGTACCGGGGAAATCCTTGAAGAGGACGACCCATACACTGCATTACTTGCAGAGGAGTCGGAAGCACGCGTCGCCTGCGTAGACGCGTACTCGGAATTCATCAAGCGCCCGGCGTATCTCCCTTATCACGTTAGCGTTGCTCAGTATCGTGGATGACTCTTTGTTCTGTATCTTTTATACTTGTACTAGTAGCGACTCGAATATGTTTTCTGAATAGTACTGCTGCATGGCGATGATCGGTGACCGAGGTCCTTCCTTCACGCGACTCCGCGGGACTCATGGAAACTCCGCATTTTGTAACTGCATAAAAGCAAGCTGTCAAAATAACAACGCCGCAACTAATCTTTCTCCCTCTCGAAGAGAACAATCATGCCGAAAGACCACGCATTCCACTGTCAGTCTGAATGTGGTGTATATGTCGTGCGTCCGGAGCAGGGGAATCTAGGATTCCCCTGTCTTCCCCCTCTGGCTATCAGCAAGCAACCAGAGTGCTTAGCCGGTGCCGGCTATCCCGCTCAGCCTTCATCCCCCCTTTCATGTATATCCAGTTCCCCGGCATCCAGTTCCCCGGCATCTACTTCGTCAGGAAGTAGAGACCTTGAAGATCACAGACGGAATGCTTTTTATGCCAATATCGAGCGATCATACCAAGCAAGGGTAAGTTCGGTTACGTTCTTGTTTTCTTTCTTCCGCGTTGCTAACATATAAGGCAGTTTGCTGTTCCACCAAACGTTGTCACCTCTCGCCAACAGAAGATTAAAGCATGGCATGACGCCATCTTAAGAAAGCGCAAGCTTGTTCTCCAAGTTCTTCAGGAGCAGAAAATCATTGAAGAGGTGGAGAATGAAGCCGCTCAGTACTTGACGAGGGACACGATCGCTCGGATGCATCAGCGATATTATAATCTCAACGCTGACAATCCGTGTGACGAGATGTTCATATCTGCGATTTCCGCCCTAAAGGTAATGAGCTAGGTACTAATCTTACAGTGAGTTCTACTAGCATCTTTCAATTGCCTGATCTCAAGAAACAAACATGCGCAGGAGCGTACTGCTTGGAAATTCTTCTTTGTATCACGCAGTACTTATTAGCATCGCAAGATGTTTGTAGACCTACGCTTTGTTTCTTGCAGCACGATGGACCCATTACGGTTCAGGTGCTAGGTTATTGAAAGAAATTATGATATTATGCCTGGGGACAAGATTAGCTTGGAAGTAGTTTTTTTTTTTTTGGATAGTCGAGACTGCCTATCCGAGGAAATACATCTTACGCAGACTCTTGCGACTGCTGCACTTCGAGCTGTTGAAAGCGCTTGGAGTTCCCTTGAGCATGCACACCCGGAAGAGGAGAGGGTTGCTTAAAAAACGAAAGGTCACCCAGAACACAAATAAAAGTGGATTTGAAGAGCGAGCTCAAGCTGCGGCATTCTCTTACACCTGCCGCGTTACAGCAACAATTCTCTCCAACTTACCTGTGCCAGTGATTGCCTATTCCAACGAAGGGGAACGTTCTTTGGAACATTTGAGGGGCGATGTTGGCAAATTCAATGGGTTGGTCCGTTATTTGGGACTCCTTTAGAGAACATCTCGCATCTGGCGGGGAAAATGACGTACCGAAAGGTAGAGATAGCAAGAAATAAAAGCATGCGGTCAAAATGGGCGCGGTTTATCCTTAGATTGTGCCGGCCGCCACCCTTCGATTTCTTTATGATATTCGTTCTCGGGTATCTATTTTACTTGGGGACCGCGATCGACTTCAGGAAGTCTTCACCTTGATGTTCTGGTCAGTTTCTATGCGGTCGCCGATGGGAACAGTGACATGGACGCTTGTGTCGCAGGAGCCTCGAAGGAAATTATCCATCCAAGACTTTGCTCATTTGTTAGATATCCTCACTGAAGCAATGGCGGGAGGCGGACTCGAAGCGGGTAAACGAGAATGTTTGCTCCCTCTCGGTAGGGCCATGTTACAGCGTACACGACGCACCTCAAGGTAAATTCATCTCCATTGGCATGGCTTTCATCTTTCCGACGGAAGTTTGCAGGCACACTCAAGATCATTCAAAACGTTCGAGTTTGCGACGCGATATTTCAAACTATTCGCTGATCGAGAAGAGATTCATGGGCGTTCATCACATCTAAAATTGCAACGCCTGGAATTCATTGCCCGGCATTGTTCAGATCAGGTGGGCATTCCCTGGCGTGATCTCAGACGAATCTGCTGATGTTTGATGGCCGTTCTCTCCGTCGATCTCAGGAGTATAGGGTCACTCTTGCACAAAACGCTCTCTGGTTCCTCAGAGCACGACACCACGACCGTCTGTGTGTGACAGGACCACGCTGTCGTCATCACCGTTTGTCCTCCATCGACCTCTTTTCGACCTCCTCACTTCGCCTCGCCTCGCCTTGACCGTTGTCAAGTCGCCATTCGTCACTGTCTTGGTGTCGGGGCGTTATCATGCGTCGTCGTCGAAGGAGGGCGCGCCGGATGGTGGCCATCTCTTCCTAACAATATAACCGACGACCGTGTCAAGCGAACGGGGTTTTGGCGAGCGACTGGAGCAAAATGGAAGATGAAGCGACAATTCCAACCAAAGAATAAGAAACGACGTACATCATCCCGAGGGAGATCATAACATTTTGTACGCCAGCGTACCCAGCTGCTGGCAATGTCGCCACTCGTTGAGAGGGGTGGGAGGGAACACCGTCTCATCGCCGTCACCGTTATTGCGGACACAGTGCCATATCGGGAGACTGAGAGAGGGGCGGGGGGGGGCGGCCTGCACGGTCGTTACCTTCGCGCTGGTCGCGGCCGCTGCGTCGTGCGAGGTCGAGACTGGTGACAGCTGGGGGCAGCCTGCACAGTTATCGCGTTCGCGTTGGTCGCGGTCGTTGCGTTGTGCGTTGTCACAAGGCTGCGAGAGAGATGGGTGAGTAAGTACGAAGTGGAGGCAGAAACGCACCTTGTTGCCCATGTGTCGTCGCCGTCGTCGCCTCCTTTCCCCTGTCCTCGTCCGAGATTTTCTCGTCGCGTTGCGGGGTAGTGGCATGATTTGTCGCCATGTACTCCCGAGGTGAGAGTGTGCTAGAGGTGAGATGTATGAGCGCGCACTGAAGGGTATAAATAAACAGGAAAAAAAAGAGAGCCGTCAGGAAGACGAGCGGCGATCAGGCCCATCTGGGCGCCAACGATACGAAGGGATAAGCGAGACTGACCGTATGACCAAAACTTGCGATTGGCGAGGTGATAACCCACATCCCGGGCACAGCCGCCACTGTGTTTATTTGTTTGTTGCTGTTATGCTCCTGAAAATTTATGCCTTAAAAGCCCGTTCGCTGCCACCCAGCTTCCTCTGACCAACCCCCCCACGACGCATGATGCCAAAGCACCCCCACTGGCATCGAGCCAGACATTGGCACGTGGGGCTGCTACTAGTAGGCAAAGCTCCGAAGGCCGGCAGGCCACGCGCCCCAGCGAGCCAGACATTGGCACGTGGGGATGCACAACGCTCCGCATTATAAGCCGCCCAGCGAGCCAGACGTCGGCACGTGGGTGGCGCATTCCAGCCAACCCTCGCGGCCTCGAGGCCACAACGAGCCGGGACGCGAGCCAGGGGGGTTCGTGAACAAAAGCACTCAGGCTCCCAACCACCCAGCCAACGATCGACACGAACCTCAGGCTCGCCTATACGGGGGTGCTGCAGCTCACGACGCCGTGCCGGATCAATCCGCGCCGCCTTGTCTTATGTAACGCGTATCGTCCGATAATGCATGTTGTAGCAGTATATAGCGCACGCCCCGGTTGTCTAAGTTGCACATGTTTGGAAAGCATATCGCCCGCACGCGTCCTCAATGTTCAACGTACAGGCCTGGTTGGCGTCAAGCCTGCCCTAATAATTACCCGTGAAAGATGATGTTTGCATCACGTGTCGCCTGAATAAGCTTGAAGCTTTTTATACCTTGCGTGTTCGAAAACAGCTTCGCCTTTTCCCTTCCCGCCCACACTTTTTGATGCCTTTACCCCGGATCTCCACCGCCATCCGCGTCAACCCTGCCGTCCCCCTCGAACAATCCATCGGGGAGGCGTTTGAAAGGGAGCTCACCGTGACTCATGTCATGTCGGGGCACAGCGACCATGA
>JBBPNG010000446.1:0-22682 GCA_038091095.1 Leccinum incarnatum
TCCGCCCGAATCTGAACCTGGATGAAGCTGTCCGTCGCCACGCGTTTGTACTGCCCGCGCTTCTTCGAGGCTAGCAGCAGTGCGCCAAAAGGTTGCCGAAGCCGAACGAGGATCCGCAGCGCGCGCACGTCTAGGTCAAACAGAGGATTGTTGCCAGAGAAGTCCTCATCGAGCAGGGGACTGATCCACGGATGAAGTAGAACGAGACGCTGCATCCCGAGTGAGTCGTCTTTGGTCTCGATCCGTACCTCGCCGAGAATTGGTGCAGTGGCACGATAAACGTAAAGGTTTGAGTCGGAATCACGTGCCACAAGCTGGGGGACGTGATGCGGAAAACAAGCCCAGGAAGTCGAAGTCGACCAGAGACGAGAGATAGCGATGGGAGATCAAGGAGACGTTCATATAGCGCGACGATTGAAGGGGGATCTGGAAAGGACGATTGCAAGTCCATGACCATCCTTTGGATTGGTACGGTCTCGGTCCCAAGAACGCTGAGTTCCGATCTTGGCGATGCCTTTGATGCGGTCGCGTGCCGGGGTAAACATGGTGAATGCGGATCTGTCGGTGCAGATGTGGCTGGTCGTGCAGCTGTCGAGGATCCAATCGGTATGTGGGTGGGTTGTTGTCGTGGCTAGCTATGCCGATAAGCTCGAGTCGGGTGGGTGGCCGTCTCGCATTTGGCCTCTGTTGGATGCGACAGATCGGTTCGCCTTCTTTGCCAGGGGCGCTTCTGAGGCTTCTTGCTTGATGTGCAACTTGACTTTGGAATCCGTCCACATTTCGCTGCCGTCCCTCCTCTTCCTCCTTCTCGTTGTCATCATTGTCATCGAGCGCAAAGCTGTCCAACGCCCGTCGAATCACGTCCGTATTCCTGGTCGGTGGTGCCTCCGTCTCAGAGAATGCGAGGCTTTCCTCGACCTGCACGCGAAGCGCTTCGCCAAACTGGTTACTAAGAAACGCGGGTTCCACGGGCCATGATTAAACAGTGACCGACAACGTACCGGTGAAACAATCTATTCATGACGCGACCGAACACTTGTTAACCAGGAAGCGCGATATTCGGCCCGTGTGCCCGATGAACGAGGAGTAGTACAAAAGGCCGTACTGTCATCCGCGCGTGAGGTAATGAGACGCGAGAGATGAAAGCGTGCAGACGGCTCACCTTGGGGTGTTTGCGCCGAGGATCTGGACGGTCGAGGCGGGGTACTTGCTGAGGCTGGTCAAGCTGCCCGCGTGCTGATCAGGCACCGATGCGCTCGCCGAGGCACGCCGTGAGCGAGGGCTCAACAAGGTTCGTTTTCTCGGACAGATAGAGTGATTTGCTATACTCGACGCCGCGCACACACATTCAACTTGAGCTTGGTGCGGGAGTAGGAGTGGCCGAGACCTAGCCGGGCTTTGACGAAGTCAGCGGTGTCGTCGGAGATGGCACTGGCGAGTGGGATGTCGTGAACGACGACGAGCCAGACTTTTTCCTGCTCTTGGAGAGATTGAGCTCGAGAAGATGATTTTTTAGGATGCTTGATGGTGGTGAGACAAGGCGGTAGATAAATCGGGTATAGTACGCACTCTTTGATATGTTCTCAAGTGCGTCTGCGGCGTTCTTGTAGGGGAAAAAGCTAAGGAGGAAGACCATCTATGAGAACTTTGAAAAGTCGGTGATCGAGAGGCTTGACGAGTCGAGGAGCGTGCTCACTTTGAGGGTGCCGAAGACCCGGGAGATCTAGAAGAGGAGGCAGGAGAGAAGGGCGCGGGGAAGGGCGTGGGACATGGAGAATTGCTGGCACAGAGTAAGGAGAGAATGGGTACTGTGGATGAACAGAGCGTGAGGGGGTCGTACAAATCCTCGAGAAGATCTCTGGGTAGAGGCGGAGGACATCTCTCGACAGCTGGAGAAGATGGGTGAGGGAGTGTTAGTAAAGAGATAGCGACATACACGTCCGAGGAGACAAGCGCGGCGCCTTGCGTAGCCCAAGGAGGGTGGCAGGGCTGCTCTTGTAGCGGGCGTCGTCTTCTTTGGCGTGCTGCCCAACTGGGATAGCCAGTAAGCTGACGAGTCAGAGGACCTGGCCTCGAGACAGGTGACTTCTTCGTCACAGATGGAGGTGATGACGGCACAATATCGACCACAGGCTGCGGTGTGGTAGAGAGTTGCCGCTGGTGAGGATGGCGCCTTTTTGGCCATGACGTGGAGGTTGTGGGCATCCTCGATGGAGCGGAATGCTTCTTGCCAGAGCTCGAGCTCGTCGGAGGTGTCGAGTTGAGTAAAGTGGGTGTCGAGGATGTTCGGGTCCAATAAGCTAATTAGTAACCCGACAGCACAAGCGGCGATGGGCTTGAAGGTGTGCTCTGGGCTGTACATACCATGAGTGCGCTGGTCACGTAGTGCTAAGTAACTGTTAAAAGCGAGGCTCGCAGATACGGTGATCGTGGATTTTCGATTGAACTTGAAGCAGTGCGCGTTATCGCTTGGTTTCTTTGGACTCATCTGCGTTTGTCCCGTCTAGGCTAGTTCTATATATGCGCTACATAGATCATCATTCGCTTGCTCGCAGCATGCTTCACGACAAAAACTTGGTGCAGAGCGTGCAGTTGGTACCCATGATGAGACGACGCTAGCAGTCCGTCATTACTATGATGTTGCAAGTCTACTACTACGAATACTTACTATCTCGCATTACATGGCCAGGGCTGAAATTCGAATTCTTGTTCCACCGCCTGTTGTCTGGTTGTTTCAGTCTTCCACCTTCGTACCGCTGACACTCCACTAGTAGGTGATTTCAGATCATTCCCAGAACCGTGTTGACAGGCTTCACACGAAGAACATGCCTGCTAGAGGATCATTACCTCGCGATGCTTTTTCTGAAATGATGCATTGTTTGAGACCATTCGTAGTAGTACATGCCAGTACATACTTTCATAATGATTCTCGAGCTACCCTACAACAAAGTGAGAGTACGGTGTACACAACAAAGGGACATACAGTAGTGTACTTGGTGATTGCGGAGCGCGCGCAACGAGGGCCCCCAAACTGGACCTATTGTGCTGCAGGCCTGCAGCGTGTTTGCACGAGGTCAGTATCAGTCAGGCAAGCCTGGAGCGCCCACGAACCTTTTCATGGAACGTGGTTGACTGCTCAGACGAGACTTGCTCTTCCGCCTCGGAGTCCTATAATGTAACTTGTAACGACTTTGCTTTGTGGATAAAACCCGTAATGGAAACCTAAAGTGATACTTCGGAATGTCATCGGAATGAAACGGAATGAGCGGCCATCGGCGTGCACTAACACTCACTTGTTTTCCGTGAAAGTTCACTATGAAAAAGGGCCTCCTAAATCCGAAATAACGATCGCTTCTAGCGCGTTTACCTCCCTCGCTGCCATGTCATTCTACAGTCAAATTGACGAAAACCAAAGTAAATTGAACTCGACTCACATCGACCAGCTCGTCCGGCGTTGCGTTGAGCATCAACTGATACCACCTGGCGAGACCAGCGAGCATTCCAGCCAGTTTCACTTATTCCTTCTCGGAACCTGCTTCCGTCCCCCCACCTCTTGCGCATTTTTGGCAAGTTCGTAGAGGGGGCAGTGTCGACAAAGATGCGCGCACATACGGGCGTGTGTGCAGCTGGTCCTGTTCGTCAATAAACACCTACCCTTTGCCAAGGGTTGGCTATAGTAACCGAGTAGAATGAATCCAGTTGTGGTTTTACCGTATCCGGAGGGGCTAACAATAAACGTGGTTTCATGGGAGGGAAGCAACATATCCACGTCGCGTAGAACCGGTACTGGGCACGTAGTAGGGTAGGCCAAGGTGAGGTCGGTGAACATGAAATCGCCTGTGAAGCTACACAGCATGATACGGAGAAGAGGATGCGCCTTCCGGTGCTTGCCGACGACGGCCGAAAGGATTTTTTGATAAGAGATGACGCCAAACAGCTCCGCTACAACACGACCCAAAAGGGGAACCATCTTTTACAGGTTGCTAGTCACGATCAAACATGTCTAGAAGACACTACCACACGCTTAAGAAGAGCATATTCGTGATAGGCTGCATTCGCTGCGTATACATATATTTGAAACATTGTAGGTAACAAGCGAAGCGGCGTGGGTAATGAGTGTTTTTTCTTGTGCCAACCGTGGTGTTGCAAAGGCTTGAGAGAATCCCTGGATTAGGATAAGAAACGGGACCGCTGAGAAAATGACAAGGGTCGATAGAGGCGATCAGGAAATTGCAAGTACAGAAGCCGATAGTGTTGTGCAAGTATTGACGAGAGAGGCAACGACGCTGTTGCGACCGTGTCAGTACTCTTCACAAGAGATGAATAGCTTACTTACGTCAGGGGGATTGACGATGCAAAATTTTCTGACTGCTCTTCCTGCTTCCAACAAGGTCCTCGTGATGAGGCAAAGAGATGCCAGCCACAGTCGTTGCCTCTTCGTCGTTGAGCCTCCAAATATTGCAGAGAGCGAAATTGGAAGCAATGTCATCGCATGCCACCACTCGATCATGGCCGGGAAAAGCGGGGGGAGCGATATCTTCGTACTCCTTATGGACAAGTCTGCAAAAGACGTCGACGTAGGGGATAAAGTAGGCGATCGAACCATGTCTTGCAAGAGGGAAGGCAGGAGTGGAACTGGAGTCCCGATAGGGAGCATGTCTTCCAGTTCTTGCATGTCTGGAAACGCAGGCGGCGCAGATCGTTGGGGACCCGAGGTCTCGTAAATGAAGTGGGAATCTGGATATTGCCCAATGCTACCAAGGTCAACACGGGAGCGGGCGAGCCTTGATGACGGCGTAATGGGCACTGGCGGAGGCTGATGCTGCACCTGCGCCACAGGGTTTCGGCGGGGGCCATTGACAGAGGAAGGAGTGGCTCGTAATGGCAGTTGATTTTGGGCGAGAAGCGATGTTAATAAGTTGATCCGCTCGGACTGCACTGCAGCCGAGATAGAATCGCCATCACCCTCGGCGTCTGGGACATCCTTGAGAACGACAGCAGGGTAACATGGGAAGAGAAGCTCACAGGGGTAGCAAGTCTGGTAGACCTTGCGCCGCCTCTAGTTCAGATAATTGCACTTCTGGCAGATCCAGTCGCCGGGTTGATGTTCAATCGGTCTGCGATTCCCTGTGTTCAAGATAGGAGGGTGCTACAACAAAGTGAGTTACCAGTGAACAATGCTCGAGAAATCGAGTAGCTTCTGCAGCACGACTTGCGGGAATTCCAGCGAGGGCGTTGGGGCGGATCTGATCTTGCTCAGGGAACGGCTCATTATTGGGCCAGTACATGATGCATGGCGCACGTGGGTCGCTAGATATATTCTGCACCTTACCTCCCACCGAGATGGAACGACCAGACGGTGTTAGGAGACGGTGAGATGGTAACGCAGGTTTCCCACCGCTGGCAGACTGAGCTGCTGGCGCATGTCGAGCACCATGTTGCAAGGCGGCGTAATAAGGGTTTGGTATCGGAGAGCCCGTGAATAATGGCGCGGGACTGGCATTGCCAGCGAAACGCGGGGAAGTGGGAGGACGGGGGGCAGATGACATGCCCAGAGCCTGACGGTTCATCGAGACTTGATGTTCTGAACGAGGACAACCGCAACCTCTACAAGCGAGATTGCGTCTGTGCATGATCATGCAAGAAGGAATGAATCGGTCAGAACCATAATTTTTATGCAAGCGAGGAAAAAGAAGAAAAAAAATCAATCGATGGAGTGAGTATTGAATGAATCGGTCAGAACCATAATTTTATGCAAGCGAGGAAAAAGAAGGAAAAAAATCAATCGATGGAGTGAGTATTGAATAAATTGGCCAGACGCAAGGGTTGCCACGTCTCGTTGATACATGTTGGACTGTGACTCGGAGGCCTCCTTTGTCTTTCGTACCAGCAACATCAAGGTAAGGTACACTAGCGCATCCTGTATGTCGCGCTTTGTCTTTAGCAACATGAAGTGGATATAGGGAGGGTACTCGCCGCGCGGAGCACAATTTCTTCAAGTTGTGGAAACGGGTTGGGGACCAAAGAGAGCGTCTGAGAAGGCCCAAGACTTACCCCGCGAACCTCCACGACCACCATTTCTCCTTGACTACTTGATAGTGATGCGAGAACCTTCCTCCTCAGCCAGAGGTAGATGTATCCGTTTCATATTCAAGTTTCCCTGGTTTGATGAAGGGTACCCCGAGTGGCTTTGGAGTCGATAGGCTACACTCTCTGCGTGAGAAGCGACAAAACTGTCTCAATAGTCAAATTCCACCACCGAATATGTCATCACGGATGCGGTCTCGGAGATCCGTACATCATACGTACCAAACTTCAAATGAGCCTCTTGGACGACCTTTGTCAGGCCCACCAACGACGCACGACCGGCGGACGTATCAAATAATCAGCAAAGTGAAAAGGCGACCTTGCGCGCATTGGCGGTCTCCGCCACACCTTTCATACGTTATCTGTTTAGGTGACAGCTCTGTGCCCACGTCAGTGACCTCGTGCGCATTCCAAAATACCCCCGAGTTGTTGGGAATGATCCATGTTGAGTGTAATCCCATCGTCTAAATTGTCCAACAACTCCCATGCCTCCCAAGGCAGCGCCTGGTTCGTAAACTTTCCTGTAACCCAGACACCTTGAGCCGCGTACTCTGAGTCTTCGATGAGAGCGTAGTCAATGTAGCATTAGAGCACCGACAGATGCGAGGCTGCGAAAAAGGGCATCTTTTTGAACAGATCGAGTGCCTCCTCTCTGCTCCAACCTCTGCTTCCTTCTCCTCGTCTGCTCGATGGACAACGGAACATACCAAGAGGACCCTGGTCGAATCTGAAGATCACTGGGTCTATCAGCACAAACGACGAAACCATCTTTGGATAATCATAGGCCACTCTCAGCCTGAATAGAGGGATCAACGACAGTTGAGCACGAGATCGGAATTCAGATTACGCAGATGAACTACTAACGAGGTAGTCCCTCCAAAAAGATGCCAAACGACGAGCTTCCGCGACTTTCTCTGTCGGCCGTGGCCGACGCTAGCAAACGCTCCAGCCGCGTTGGCAACACACTTGCTTCCACCTCGTCGAGCAAGTGATGTAGCAATATATCCGCGATGTCGCGCGCGTTATCGAGTCACTTGTCTGGACAGACCCAGTCAGTTCACAAAGTATTTCAAGGAAACAGAAACGAGGACGTACACATCCCACCTAGATTCTCCGCGTTTGACGACGGCGTTGTCAGCATGCTGGACTGGCTCCCACGCCCAAACCTCGTCGACCACCTGGCCCATCGAGCAAGGAGTCCCGGCAGTTTATTTGACGCTGCTGAGTCGTGACCATCGAGGCAACTTCGGAAAATGGATGACCCGCCTCCTTGTGAAGACCGTTTACGTGCACCGAAATAGGTTTAGGCCTGTCGGAGCTGAGTAAACAGCAGATGTGCAGACATAGCGATTGACGCAGTTCCAGGGCGACCTCTCGCTTGACACGCCTGCGAGTCTACCCTCCACTGTGTAGGCACTTTGCGCCTCCATGACCCATTTCACGAGTGACTTCGCTTTATCACGTCGTGAGGTGCGTGATCCTCCGGGGGCGAAAGTGGTTATCTCGGGGAGGGGTACTTCAGGTATAAAGCAGGGATATGCAGCTGTGAAGAGGTGGGTGGTGACTCGGATGTGGTATGCGCCATGTGGGGTGGTATGAAAGACGGGGGGCCTAGCGGGTGTGGGTAGCACGAGTGTTTCTGTGCTGTCGAAGTCTGGATGAAGACGGAAGTCACGGAGTGGACGGGAAGGCGTGGTCGGGGTTCATCGTAGACTGGTACGTCATAACTGGTAGACTCTTCTTCGCAACTCGACAACATTGCATTTGCCGGCTCAAATCCGTAGGCTGCTTGTCACGTTGCTCATAAGAAGAGGCACCCAGACCGAGCCCGACAAGCTCTAGTGCAGCGAGTCCGACACCATGAAGAAGGGCATGCTTTTCTGCTTGTGATGGATGTGGAGTGTGATGGAAAGTGGCAAAGGTATCGGTGTCGAAAGACTGGCGGACGACGTAAGTCCAGGAAGGTGCGATGCCACCCGCTGCAATGGACGATGCAATGGCAGGTGCTGAGGTTCAAGAAACACGACCTTCCATCTCGGAGTGATCAAAGAAAGAAATATTTTGAAGGACAGCGCGGGCGGGGGACGAGTCGGAGGAGGCCGGGGGATGTCGAGATTCGGAAAGACGCGATGCGGGAACAGAGGGTGACATTCCCACGTTGCTTGATGTCGATGAAAGATGAGAGTGTCAGTGCTCGTATGTACAGATAGCTTCGGTTTGCAGTTCGTGGTTGGGTCGTGGTTGTTCAAGTTCATAGTTGTCGTGGACGACGACAACGATACTAAGAGGAGAAAGAATCGAAATGGCCGTAACTTAGATACAAATTGGAACAAGGTCAGAAACTCAAAGTATCATAGAGTATCAGAAAATTGTAAAAACTTGTCAAATATCTATATCTCGATATCATGCAGGCTCTCCGATAATGATTTTAAGCCGGGGTTGGCAGCGTCGGTGTGGCTAAAATTCATACCCGTTGTGAACACCTACGTCGAATTCATCCCATCCATCCATATCAACGTAGTCTTCCAAGATAGACCCAGACTCCGAGTCGTCACTGCTCCTCGCCGCTGGGTCTGTGGACTCAGACTCGACCTCGTCGAGTTCCGACTCAGGATCAGTGGAATATTCCGAGTCGAAGTTGATCTGGTCATCGACGTGGGCAGTGTGATCTTGCGCATCACTGATATGTTGGCTTGAATGTTGTTGAGTCGTCTGAGAAAGGGTGTGGGACTCCGAGTTTGAATTCATCTGAGTCGTCCGAGTCGATGGTGCATCAGAATGCGAATACGCATGTCCGATGCCAAGTCCCCAATGATAGCGCATGAGCATATCACGATCGGCAAAACTGAAATATATGTTTAGCAGAAAATTGTGCAAATCAGACCCAGACCCACCGATTGACATGATAGTACTTCCAATCATCTGCGTCACCTGCACAAGGAGACATCGCGACCCCATCAGGATGAAGTCGGCCATCAACAAAAGAGGGGATGACATGGCAACCTCTGAGCACATCTGCAGGGTCAACAAAACCAAAAGCATCCTCGTCAGTCATTGGCAAAAAATTGACAATATCTAAAAGGTGCTCCTCCCATCCCGCGGCCGTGCTACGATCCTGTAAGAGTTCAAACCACCGCACCCAAAGAAACTCGATCCGACGGGACCGAAAGTCTTTTGATCCAGGTCCGGTGTATATGATATTGGCGTGGAAGGTTCCAATTACCCGTGCATATCTATACGGGTGGTCGTTGCTGTCTTGATTGGACAATAACATGATGTCTTGGCGATCTTTGCGAGGGTTGATCGTATCAAATTCCCGTCGAAGGTCATAAGTGGTGTAGTTAATACGAAGTAGGTGATGGCGATATATCTTGTTTCCGGCGAACAGCACATGACTCAAGTGTGATAGACGAAGGAGGGTATCGTCGTCTGAAGGTTCCGTGACAATCACTGCGTCCGAGTCGTGAATGGATGCTATGCGGGGGAAAATATGGGCCTTAAGCTTTAAAACGAAATCCTACGCCGTATTTCCTTCAAGCTCAGTGGTTCAGCCGTAAGGAGTATAGGAGACTAACCGTAGTGGCAGGATCCCTGATATTAATTTGCACAAATCTCGAAAGCTCTTCGGGAAAATTTTGCGATTGACCGATGATGTGGTGTTCGTCAGGTTTGTCCGGTACGGGATCTGCGAGATTGAGTGCATCACGTCTCATGCGGATACGGCGGATGTGAGCTTGCCGCCGCTCTATGGATGCCAACTGCGGTACGTAAGCTTTTCGATTGGTCCTGGCGAAGCGACCTTTGCTTGTGCGGTGTTCGAGTTCTCCCTGGGTGAAAAGTTCACTACACAATAGAATTAAGAAAGTGTCGCACATACAGATTGAGTGGAATATGAATCCGTTGTGCCGTACATTCTGATTTGCGACGGGTAATCTGCTAGAGCGTGAAGTTTGTAGGTTTGAAGATTAAGTGTCTTCGGTTGCCGTGTCTGCGCCGCGGCATGCACTTTATTTCCCTGAGATTGACTCGATTTTCCTTGGTTTTGTTGTGACCGGCGTCGCATTCGAGCTTCCGCTTCACGATCCAACTCTTTGGTCGCAAAGCTAGCACAAGTAACGAGAGCGAAACTGCGGAGACGATCACCAAGATCTTTTGTTACCCTCTCGAAAATACGAAGTGTGTCGTCAGTGTGTAGGCGAAGTTTAGCGAGGCCATGCCAGTGACAAAGGTCAAACAGCAGATGTATCACCTGTGCGTTATGAGGATCCGGTAGCAGTCCAGAAAAAACCGGAATAGAACACTGTCACAGAATCCAGGTCAGCGAATGGACAGAAATTACAACAGAGGACCAACTTGTAGCACATCTTCAAAATTTCTTGCAGCGAACTTCTTCATTTCTGAGATATTTTTATGGAAGCGTCGAATTGTGTCGCGACCAAATGTCGGCACTTGACGAAAACTAGAATCGGATAGTCAATCATCTTATAGTAGTAGATCTTGTTGAAGTACTGAAGCCTCTCACCGGCGATCAACCTCAGCGAGCATAGACCCCTTCAAGCTATCCACTATACGAAGCAGGTGAATAAACACTGCTTTCCATACCCCCAGCTCGAATTCATGCAACAAGTCGACGACCAGCATGAGGAAAAAGTCGAATCCTGTATGACTAAGTCTGTCCGAAAAGGCATTCTTGACAGTACCGGGGTATGCTAGTAACCGACTTCTTGTTCCGTGACGAAAACGAACACGTACCATGGTTGGGACCAGAGACTCGGGCTTGAGAAGTACTTCCACCTGAGGGGTTCCAACGGCATACTGTCCCTCATAAATTATTCGGCGTGCAGAAGCGATCTTCGACCGTCTTTCTGGTGTGTCATGTCGAGAAAGGGTATGACGTTGCCGCATATCATTTTCAGTAGCAACGTCCTGCACCTTATCCTTGGGAATAAGGCAGCGTGGACACGGGCATCCGCCAAGATTGCGAATGTTTGCAATGAGTACCCTATAGTAATATAGCTCTGAGCTCGGCCTCAACATAGGAGAATGAAGGAAAAAAAAAATACTTTTCAGGGTAGTCCGCTGAGTATGTAAACACCCGAGGGAATAGCCGCCTCTTGATGCCATCTCCACATAGAAATACCATACCGTGCTCGTATGCTTGAAGAAACTCGTCGTCTAAGATGTCTTTCCATTGTGCATGGAACAATTCCCTGTGACAGTGAGTAAATAAATTATCGCCAGGTAGCTTATCACCTCCGGTATGTTCCATTACGAAGTCGGTGAACTCGTCGGGTAGCTAGAAAGTTTCAAGGATATGATTAGGCTTCATCTCCGGATTCTCGGCAAGCCACGTACCGTCTGAAAATATGCTACATGCGAACAAAGGTTCGCGTTTGGAGCACATCTTTGGTATTTTGATTCATTTCCGAAATTCAGATAAAGGGGCCAAAGTTTGGCGTCGCCGAAATTGGTCAGCTGCGTCGAGTCGGACCAGAACATCATTGCTACAACACGCCGAGGTAAGCTACACTCGCTATTGGGATCTGGAGGACTGTCCTGCAGCTGACGGTGTGCTGCAAGGAATGCTTCCGAATAAAAGAGTTCACCGTACACCGGCATGTCTATGTCGCCCATGTCGCCGGCCCGGGCCATATGTGAGCGTTTCCACCGTAGGAGATAAGGTTCAAAACGAAACAATTTGCAACGTGATGGATCCGAGAGCGTTTCACGGACTATTGAGAGCAAAGATCGGCGATAGAAGCTGGAAATCGTGTAGTCTCTTGGACCAGGGTGTAACGAGCGTCGGGGAAACGGGATAGAAATGGTGATGCTTCTCTTCATCCAGCCATCGTCTTCAGATAACCAATCTCCTGAATCAGCTTCGTGACTCGGAGATGCTGTGCGAGAGGTGCCGCAGATGCCGGAGCGGGCGAGGTCACGATCGATTTCGGTCCAATTGGTATGGCGCAGGTCTTCCGACTGGAAATCTGGACTTGCGATAATATTGATGAGACTTTCAAAACCTTTTTTGGATTTATGGGACCCATGACTCCAAAACCAATCCCCAACAAGCCACGAATTCTCGTTCGGGTAGGGATGGAAGGGATTCTTGTAACTAGACCGTTGAGGCGTGACGACATCGACTTGAACTCCTACTACCCCATGGCTTGGAAGCAGGTCACCCGTGCAGGGATCTTCAGGATCGTGAACGGGAATTGAATCTTCGTCGTACAAGCGAAACAAGCCAAACGAATTTGCTTGAGTGGCAAAGACGGGACGTTGTTGATTTAAAGGGATTGAGATATGTTGAGTCGGAGTGGACGAGTCACTGGTAGATGCAACTAGTGAGGCTGATTGGCCAGGAGTAATGCGACCAGAACCACCATATTCCATGATGCCACGGTTTACTTCGGGTACGACCGTTGCATCTTGTGGAGGTAGCGGCAAAGGAGGCTCTGGGAGCATGTCCCGGAAACGCTGTGGAAGCCGACGGTTGACTCGTCGACCCCTACGGATGGACAGGGGTAATAACGTGTCACAATCAACCTGTGCTCGTGTCAGGATCGGAGTGTATTGCTGATAAATACTAGGAGAGTACTATAACCTACGCACTTCATTCCCAGAGTCCAGCCGAATGCAGGCTTCGTTACTTTGAGTTAAGGCTGTCGCGGACTGCGCTATAGCTAATGGGTTTGACAAGTCCGACGTGAGAATGGCTGATAATCGTAGTCCAAGGCCCGCTTGAGATTGTGAATCGCTCACCGTCGTTGACTTGATCCTGGCCCAGAGACTCTGACCGAGATGGCAGATTCGCATTCACCGACAAGTTACTACTCTGCAAACGACGCTTCTTTGTCTGATATGCTTCTTTCGCCTGTCGGAGGGCGTCTGCCAGACGTTTCTTGCCCTTTTGACAATTTTTTTTATGTCTAGTGAAGGCAGAAGTGTTGTCAAATACATGGCCACATATGCATGCATGTTCTGCACTTGGAAACATGTCAGTGAATACTAAGTGGAGCGATACTTCGTCAAGTTGGTGGCTGCAGGAGTTCGTAAGCTATGGCGCTCAGGCTGCAAACCCCAAAAAATCATTTAGTAATTGTGCCAGGCGCGAATTACAGAGACTTACTAGTAAGTAAGCGTGCGCGATAGAGTGGTTTAACTGGTGTGCGCGATAGATAGACCAGTCATGAATTATATCATATTTCTGTATGGCACTTTTACTGTATTTACTACTGGAAAGATCATGTACTTCATGATATTTCATGACTGGTCTCTATCGCGCACGTCCCGGTGTATATCGCGCAGCTACGTCTAAATCGCGCGCGAATTATTTGGCGTTTGCAGCGTCACATCAATAGAAGCACCGAGTAGTACTAGTAAGAACTTGAAGTGACACATCATGCATCACTCCTCATCGGGAAGTGGAACTTAGTGTGGAACTTTGGAACAAGCGACAAGTAAATACTAGTCCCTCGGCTAGACTGCCGATAGAACGACCCGAATGTAAACGCCGTATGATGTAAAAGTGAGGCAACAGCGGGAAGTGTGGGACTCGGAAGTACGGGAAGTGCAGGAAGTGCGGGAAGTGCGGGCGGGAAGTGCAGGAAGAAGTTCTGGTGCTGTTAATTTGCATTTAATAGAACTTGTGTATGTATAATTTATAGATGTTAAGTTCATTCAGTCTTGAAGCCACGGCTTCTTTTCGTTCCCTCGGGCCTCGAGATGCGCCGAGCATGGTGAACTAATCAACTTTGGAACTTGTGCAAGTTCTGTAAGTAATAAGTAAGTTCGCGTAAGTTCATGTAAGTTCGTGTAAGTTCATGTAAGTTCGTGTCAGTTCGTGTAAGTTCGTGTAAGTTCATGTAAGTTCGTGTAAGTTCGTGTATATGATCAAATGGAGTCCGAGTCGAATCAATTCCTTTCCTTTTTCTCCGAGCACAGATTGTAACTTTCCCGGTGACCTGACTAAGCCGGGCCGCCCTGTGATCCGGGCTAGTACATAACAGTACGGCAGATTCTAGATCGTAAGTAATAGAATATTAGTAGGGACAGAAACAGAGTCAGAGAATCCGAACGAATAGGACTTGAATCAGGAGTCAGTCACAATCATTAATTGTCACTTCAATGATGCGGCAGTCTCGCACTCAGGAGTACACCGGAAATCAGAACTTGTCACTGCCTCATCGTGATGCTATGATGCTGTACCTTGAATGCTTTTGCGCTGGCCCAAACGCCGCGGCACTGATGCTTCTATAACTGTATATACGACAGTGAGACCGCCACCAAGTAAGAATTTACTGTTCACTGACACCGTACCAGTATGCGCCTCCCAACTTCCGCCATGCCCTCTGACTTTGTCCCTGCCGCGCATCCACTATCTCCCGTCTACTCTCAGGCTGTACTAGGTGCGAACTTGCCACACACCTCTCCCAGGAGAATATGTGGTCCAGGGCCCTCCTCCAGCAAGAAACGAGGGCCAGTTTCCGTCATACCTGGGGGAGATGATACTCCCCACTCTCTCAAGAAACAAAAGGTACTAAATACATCGGTACGTGCCAGTGTTCCGGACTAACCTTTATGCTCACGCTATCTGAAGTTCAATGATGAACAAAACCCCGAAGTCAGGGATTACATGAACACGAAGATGCTTCACCTCGCTCGCATGAGTCGGGATGTCTATACCGCAAAAATCCAATACCAACGGCTTCGTATGCAAGAGTTGAAGATGATGCAAGGGGTTTTGGTGGACGAGTTGGAAGCAAGTCAAGCACGCCTCGACCTGACGGAGAATCAGATCGGACAGATACGCAAACAACTATACTCCCGTGGGGTTGGGGGGATAGCAAACCCCGGCGGCGGTAGGGAGCAGTGGTCCTTCTTACTCGACCGTACTACTAGCCATCCTTCACGTTGTGCTGACCACCTGAGCTCTCGGGGCTCTTTCCGTGATTTTTATACCGCTCCCCCTTCCTCGGCAGTACCAACTAACTAGATTTCACATCCTATACTACTAGTCGAAATCTGTACTACGTTCTGATACCGAAACTTGCTTGTGATGTTACCGCGTTTTTGCTCCGTGTCGAAGTCTGACGCGATACCAACTTGAAGACTGCCACTGGAGTCGAACGCCTTGTAAGTATGGAAAGCACAGGCATGCTCATTTCGGTGATCCGGAGTGCTTCAGAGGTACAACTGCACAAGTATTTTCGTATGCCATCAACCTCATTCACCCCCCTATCATGTTCGAATACCTTCACTGACGCGCAGATCGTTCGAACGCTACAAAAACATTTCGACACAAAGAAATACGGTCTAGTAGGGTAGTAAGTGGTACTCTATTGCATCTGACTTGGATAGAAATGTCGTGCGGGCCGCGCACCTGGACCCGACAGCACCACTGGCCAGCGGAAACCCCCAAGTAAAGTAATTTACGAATTTTGTTATGTACACAATTAGAGAATCACCGAAAGATATACACAGAACTGATTCAGAACTTCAGTGCTTCAGCTTCAAGACCTAGCGACGTCACGGTGCACTGCAATCGAATATTGTGATTGAATTCGGAAGCTTGGAACATTCTGGTCCATCCGCGCGGCATGCGATGACAATCCGCAATGGTCTGCAATTCAGGCAAAGGCAATCGTGTACCCGGCAACATATCCAACGGCAGTTCAACAACAATACAATCAAGAGGGATGACTTGATCACGGACATAAGGAGAGATGAACGTGTAAGATTCAACTTCGTTGTTCAACTCAGTATCGCCATCAAAAACTCGATATTGACGTACGGGAATTCGATGTTGAAGGCCTGGAACGCGCGAGTGCACGCATCCGCACAAGCAACGAACTGGTGGGACAATCGGAACAGACATGAGCACGAAGTTTATCCTGTAGCACTCGTTTCTTGTCATTTTGCCGAGCAGGAACTTGATGAGCACCTGCAATGGATAGAAGTGCACGCACCCCCAAAGTGGGTAGAGTATCCACACACTCAGAGGTAGATCTGAAAGTGATGCATATGATTGGACCTGATGGCCACCAACGGACGTCAGGAAGTTCGTCAGTGGCAGAGACCGATACAAAAGCGAAATCACAACGTAAACACTGAGTAATTCGACGGAGCGGTGTCCCGTGTCCCTCAAACGCATATAACCAAATTGAAAAACACGAACCGTAAAAGAAGCACTCCGGATCACCGAAATGAGCATGCCTGTCGTGCTTACCATAGTATGTAAGCCTAGTATCAACCAAACTTCCGGAATTCGTACCTGTTTGGTGAGCGCCGGTAGCCGCCGAAACATTAACTAGTACAAACTGACCACTAAGTGGAGAAATATTTAGTATTCTATTCTATGTGACAGGTCCAAATGGGTATCGTAGGGTTTGACCGGCGTACCGTAGTGTGGGTTACGAGGGCTTCCAAACTCGAAAGCGAGTTACGGTTGTTACCGATTCAATTACTCAATAGGGGCGATTACCTCGCCGTCCTTTCCCCTTTCGTCTGCTTCGAATTACATACGCAAATCATTTACCGCCTGCCGGAACTGCAAGCCAGTAGTCAGTGCGGCAGCTGATCAAGATGTATCGTCAAACTTCGAGCTGAGTCCCATTATCGTGTTCTGTCGACGTAATTATGCTCTGACTGCCAGTGGAACGTGTTATTATACAATGCTGTTCCACCGATCCAGAGCCGCAAACGCGGTCTCTTCTTTAATAATCATAACGGTATAAAATTTCTCTGCCATCCTCAACTTGCTCCCTACTAAAAAATCATCAAACCGATTCCCCGCAGTTCCTTGCACCCGATTTTAAATCTCTCGCTCTCAAAATGTCCTCCGGTCCCTGGGTACCGGCGATTCAGAGTGAACCCTCAGAGATACACCCGTCTTTCCGACAGGTGAGTTTTCCATCAATATTTGATGCTATTGTGCTCATCTCACTATTCGCATCGGGGCATATCCCAGCTGCCAGTGGGGACCCATCATGCAGGAATCTTTATCTCTCCCGTCCCTTCCACCGTCCCTTCTACTGTAACTGACACACAATTCGAGTTTGCGGCCCCGACGGCTCTGGTAATGCCAACGCGCGGGAGCCCATATTCAGTTTCGCGGAGTTTCTCCGCCTCTCTGGAATCATCAGTTCCTACCCGTTCTAGTGCTCGACAAAACTTGAAGCTTTCCCCTGAAAAGATCAATTTTGACCTCGCAGCAGACCTGCTCATAGTTGAGATCATCAATAGAATCGGGTGGGAAGACGATTCCGAACAGAACGTCAAAGAGTGTCTCAGCCAAGCTTCCGCTGAAACCGGTACCCGTTCGTTCATATTGTCTGAATAGCGCGGGGGCTGGCGTTCAACTACTGTTTTCTTCAGGTACCGCCTTCACCGAAGAAATGATGAAAAAAGTGAGTGAGCCGTTAGTTTGACCGCACACATTTCAAGCTCAAGTTTGTATCTGGTACCACTAGTTCCAAGATCACAGACGACTTTTACGAACCAAGATGGTGACGACAGCGCTGCCCATCGCGAAAAAGTACAATCTGGTCGAAACTGTCGATCCAAATGGTTCGCTCTCAGCAGACGAGCGAGGGGAAGCCACCAGTGAGCTATGCGAGAATATGCTCGACGACAAAAACTGGAAGATGTACTATCTTCACCACCACACTGACGACAAAGTAAGTTCCATTATGAGGTGGGCTCATTCTACCACGTTCTAACTTTTTTTCTTCAATCCAAGGGCGTCAAAATGTTTTCTAACCCAATCTTTCACGAGTTCCATCATAAGTTTTGGTACAAACACTCGCTCTCACCCCTTCGGCGTCGCGATGTCTGGGCGACGACTCCACTCCGCATGCTTGCCAGTTCTGCCACCGCTGTAAGTACTAATCGGCGTTTCCACATGGTCTCAGGATGGTCATGACATCACCAGCTGGCTTGTGCCCTGCGCCGTATCGCGTTTGAGAGTTCGTTCGACCCAGAGGATCTTCCGAAGGGGGCACATCGAAGTCAGAATGGCCAAAATCGCTACACCTTATCGGAATACATCGCCATGGAGAGAGAGATCATGGAGGGGATGGAAGGAGCATTACGCCACCCGGATCTAGATGTCCGAGCTCGGTTTGTGAAGCTGCTACACGATCTCCACCAGGATGGGCTGTAAGTTTTTGCACCCATTTGTCACTCCTTGTTTACGCCCGCATTAGCAAACTTACGAAGCGCATGGGCGGGAGAGGAGCGACTCGGAAATTTGTGTTCTATATACCAACCTCACACCAGCTGGACAAGCCGGACATGTACCCTGACTCGGTCCAAGAACACGACGACTCGGAGCCTTACTTCCCTGTCGCGTCGGGTTCGCAAACTCAGGCTCAAGCGTCCCAAGTCAGTCCTTACAACGATGACATTGCGAATTGGATGATGGATGAACCGTTCCATCTGTAGTGTAAGGCAATCATGAATCCCGAGAGTCCACTGTTGCGAACCCCCAATGTACTTTTATTTTTTTGGACGAGCGATATTATCAAGTAGCAACCGGCTAACCTAGTCTTACTCAATATGCTAAGGCGGCAGTCTAGACTACCGGTCCCCCAATGTACTTTTATATTTATCGAGACCAAAAAGTGCTCAATTTGCCATCTAGAATCGGTTTTATGATTGGTCGACCGACCGATCTACTAGTGAAGTAACATGAACATGCTTGACAGTCGCTACTTGATTGTGTTTAAACTTGACACGACTAGAACGGGGTCTGCAGGACATATAAGTACTCTATCGTAAGCGGCGCCCGAAAGCGCCATGGTCCCCGACTCCCAATTTCAGAGGTAGTGAGATTTGGCAGTAGAGGATTTCGGATGAAACTTTGAGGCTTGTATGTACACAAAAATGTCTTGAAAGACAGAGATACATTGCTATTTCTTAATATTCTTACACGAGGGAGGGGAGGGAGAGGTCCGGGAGGAAAGGGAGAAGGCACAGACTGAACGACTGATCCTCTTCCGGCCTCGTATCCAAAAACTCGCACTGCAACAAGATCGGGAGGATCTGTACCTCCAACAACCATTCCGCACCCGATCGCGTCTGCGCCATGCGCGTCACGGTGAACAAGGACATGTTGGCCTCGTACACGTACAACGGGTTCAAGTCGTCTGCAAAATCCGTTCGCAGTGGAGGTCGAAACGTAATCGCCGGTGCCAGTGGGCACTCGTAAACAGATTGAGTCCAAACAAAACGAAACTTCAAGGCCCAAAAGGATATCAGTCCCGCCCAGCACAAAGGCATGCAAACTCGACATACTGATACGAATCGCCAGTGTGTGCGTACTACTAGATCATCGTTAGCAGCGAATTTTCGCTTCGTCTGCATGATGCGGTCATCCTTCCACCATTTACCTTCTGTCGACGACGTCTTCAAGTTCCTCTTCACCTCCTGTAAAGACTTAGCATTCTGGCTGATGAGCGTGACACAGCACCAACAACTCCGGCGGGTTGCATTGAGCCCGCTCGCGATCTGTCGACGCACCTCCGAGTCGTCCACCTGCCAGTGCCAGCAACCACTCCAAAGAAGATGTCGTCCTCTAGTATATGCTCATAGATCCCATGGTCGTTCGTCGTTACTGTGATGATGTTAAGGGCGGCTGACAAAACCAAGCGGGCACTTACGGATGGTTTCCCTAAGACTGCATCAGGCATGAAGGTTGTCGAGGCGACTTCGTCACCTGAATATTTCAGCGGTAACAACACAGCAACGCACTGATCCAGTTCGACGACACATAGCGTGCGGAGAGCGCAAAACAGTCCAATCCCTTCGATGCACTCCCCTTGATTTCACACATCTTGGACTTTGAAGTCCTCTGAGTCATGCTTGCCCGACTCTCCGAACACGGCCAGAGTCCGAGGCAACCGTGTGTGACGTCATCAATACATCCATCAAGGTCGACGAAAGCGGCATCGGTGCGATCAGGGGAGGTAACATAGGTCAGCAAAGTTTTCGAGCTGGGAAACAAGGGTGCGCACATACACGCGAATGGTCTTGTCCTTCAAGTTATCCTTGGAGCCCGGCAGATATTTCTGACCCAGACCATAACACGCCAGCCACTGAATCTGCTTCGCGATCCGAACCAGAGTATTGATCGCCTCCGCGACGAGCAAGTGGTTGATCGAAGCCTCGTTTTCCTCTGTAGTCCGTAATTGTCGTTCGTAGTTGAGATCAGAACGTGTGCGAGCGAGTTCGGCCTCGAGAGCTGCAATTTTGGCTTGCCGGTCTTCGTCAAGGAAACGGCCTTCCTCGTTGAGACGAGCGCGTTCGTGTTCACGTTCCGTCGCAAGTGACTCTCTTTCACGTGCCATTTTTTCTCTTTCCCTGTCCACGATATCCCAAATGTGAGAAGCATGTTGGGAGGCTGCCTCCTGCATCGACTCGACAATCGAACCTTCATCTGGTAGAGTAGGCCGTTCAGGAATGAGGTGCGATTTGCGGAATATCCCCGAGTCTATCCTCCAAATTTTGGAACAAACCCGTCTCACATTCTGCGATACGTTCCGCAACAGTCGCAGAAGATCGTGACTTATTCGCCAGCTCTGTCACATCACGTAGAATGGTGCACATCGCGTTTTGCTGGGCGACGTAGTACTCAAAGCTGCTTGTAAGACATGCACGAGACGCGATGTCAAAAACACTCACACGAGAATCATAAAATGATACACAACCAATGAACTTAAATTCACAATGTTCGCATAACAAATGATGACGGTTCAACGTGTTTGCCAACCAGGTTACGAAAAGCTCGAGTGTTTCAAAAGCAGGGTTTAACGTTTAACGGTTTACAGGATTCAACAACAGACAACTCGTCAGCGGACCTGCAAGACGTGAGTAACGAAAAAAATAAGACGACTCTCAGGGATACTCACATTGCGAAACCCCAAAAAGACGCCACGAAGAATTCTCGCGTTTCAAAGCAGCAACAACCTTTGCAGGCAGGTTACAACAGCGGACAGAAGGTTTGTAACGAAAGCGACACTCGCAGAGCTCAAAACAACAAAGGCAAATAAATTCTTTTTTTAGTTTAAAGTTCCCACACTTCGCTCTGCTTGGTGCCTGATACATTTGCTGCAATTACAAACCCTCCTCCACTTCGTTATGGAAAGCCAGACAGCCGCGCTCAAAAAATGATCCGCCAAAGGTCGGCCAGCACTTATTTAGGTAGCGATTGATGTCGGGACACCAGCCACCGCAGATACCACTTTGTAATTTATTCCTGGACCCTTTAGGATTCTAGGTTTATGGATGGGAATTCTGTCCTCAGCCTTTGGCCCGATGGGGAATCAGCGTGTCACAAAGCGACGACAAGGACGCGACAAATGGCATGCCACGACGGGACGACAACGACGATGCACCACGCTGCGACGCACCGGCGACGGGCGTGTACTTATGGATACCCGTGGGTTTTAACGACAGTCCAACCTGCAACCCCGTACCCGCGACCCGTACGCCTCTTGCCCGCACGGGTAGCCTTTACCCGTGCAAAACCCTAGAGAGGACGACGACGACGACTCAGTGACACCACGGTAGAGAGGAGACGAACGACGCGACGACGAGGGGAATGACAACGAGAGGACAACGAAAACAACAAGACGAAAACGAAGACGAGAAGACGACGTCACTCGACGATGACGGTCCCCGCCCCCGCCCTCGCCCTCGCCCTCACCATCCCACCATGATGACAACAACCGCCGCCGTCGCCCTGTCTGCCACCCTCGCCATCCCCGTCTCACCCCGACACAACGACAACGACGTTGATGACGGGCCCTCCTATCCCCATCCCCATCATCCACATCCCAGAACGATGATACCATCGCCGTCGCGCTGTCTGTCCCCGTCCCTGCGCCCCAAGCGTGCAGAAGCGATCACGCAACGCGCACGATCGTGTGCGCTGCGTAGTCGCTGCTATGGCCGCCGCATGCGCGCTCGGACACGCCCGCCCTCCCCATTCCTCGTGCGTGTGCACGGGCCCTTTTGGCGTCGACACGATGGCAACGACGACGACGCCCGCAACGCGACGTTGAAAACAACTGCAAGTTCACGGCGACGCGAGTCGTGTCACTCGCGTGCCCTCCGAGTCCGTTGTCTCCTCCCCTCCTCACCCGAGTCGCGGCACATCCTCCTGGCTCTCCATCTGCTGGTATGGACTCTCTTCATTGTCCTCTTCTGATGCGCTTGCAAGTACGCGCATGTTCGTTCTCACATAACTCCATATATTAGTTTAGTTTCTGTAAGACCTCCATGGTGAACAACAAGCGGTCCTCTGTGCCTTTGCATCCTATCATTGCGCATGATTTCGCGGAGAGCACACCCGCCACCGATCATCCGTCGGACAAGCAATTTGCACACGTCGCCCGTCGACTGTCGCGCATCGTCGGGGGCGAGGCCACCAACGAGTCGAACCCATTCATACTCCCGCAATCGACGGGACAATCACTCCAGCTGCAACCCCAGGCGACTGGCGCGTCCGTCATGTCCAAGTATACAAACCGTGTGGTGGCCGATCTAAATACGCAGTTCGACGAGGTCCAACACCTGCGGCCGGCCCTTGGAAT